>RYFJ01004538.1:0-63506 GCA_003991445.1 Oryza meyeriana var. granulata | reverse complement strand
AGAGAGAGATATTTTTTTAGGGGCAAGGCATTTGTTCTAGTATCACTTGAGAATTCAACAATTTTTTGGCACAATTCTTTCAAGAAAACCTAGAATTTGGACTACTAAGTGGTGGGAATTTCATGTTGATTGGGGCGAAATTGCTGCTCGGCTGACAGGAAGAGCTCGGCGTCATAGGATGAACGTCGATGCGCCAATTTTTCGATTTGGCGGTTAGATGCATCTTGCAGTCGGTGTTCTCTGCGATGGCGGTTCGCAAGGCATTATGGGGGTGGGGGCGATGCAGTGATGTTGTCGCCGGGTGTAAAAGAGAGAAACCATGCCAGGAAATTTTGGCACACACGACTTGTGCAACCCGTTTTCTGTTTCTTCATGTGTCAAAAGTTACAGGGGGGGGGTGTTCAGTGGTGATCGACAGAAGGATTGCTCGCGTGAATCGGAGGGCTCCGGATGGCGTCCGATGTTTTGCACGTTGTCGGAAGTTAGGCATAGTTGGCCAGATTTGTTTCTAATGTATTTACTCCGTTGTTATTTTCTAGAAGGATTCAAGTGTATAAAATCATTCTAGTGCTTCTAATAATGTGTTGTTGAGAACTGTTCTCTTTTGAGTTATTTAGTTGTTTTAACAGGACTCGTTTTTTTCCTTTTTTTACTGATTGTTTTTGAGTCTTCTGATTTTCAATGCTGCGAGTCATTTTAGTTAGGTTTACCTGCTCTAGTTTCAAATAATTATTACAATTTATTAATCTAGCATTATCTAGACTTACATGATTAAGACCGTATATTTCCTTTTTTGATTAACGTGGTTTTTTAGGAGAGCGAATGTAGTGACCGTTTAGAGCTATTTATAATATAAATTTGCCGTGCGTTCAATAGGGACAATACTAGTTACTTAAGCATGATCATATGCTTTTGTTTGTAAATTGGATTCATGTTGACGTACTTTTTTTTAGCTTCAATCTTGCGTTACGAAGGACATAGAGGCTAAAATAAAATCCTATTTGATGTTGAAGACCACATATTGAGATTATTCGCGAGTTTAATTCATAAGGGGTCTGGATATTTTGTATATGAAGTTGTAACATGTAAGTCGAGTAGTCGGAGCTTGTAGTTCCTAATGGTCCTAGGCATACTCAAAACAGATGAGGGCACATTAAAATAAGATCTTCAATTCTTTCTTTCAGTTTTAGTTATGTATCTGGATGTCGTGACTTTGTTATGGCCTTGCAGCATTTAAGAGTAGATTGTATGCTATGATTTTTTCACATTGAGATAGAGATTATTAAATAGGAAAAATTTTGTCGATGTGCAGATTTTTGAATATAACGTATTAATTTGCTAGATCCTTGTGAAAAACATGCCTATTTGTCCTAGAGAAGAAAACGAAGTGAAAGAAAACTAAGATTTTGTTTGATGTGTATTAATTTACAGTGTAGAGAATATATTGTAGCTGTGCTCTTTGATGGTTGTGTCGTTGCTCTCCTGGAAGCAGCAAGATGAACGGCTTGCTGCGTCCGTTAGGGCGCACGCTGCTGTCAACTTCATTGCGCTGTACGAGCTTTCTCGCCGGCTCTTGAAGCACAACATAGTCATTTCGCTTGTCGATCATATAATATGGTGTACGATAGGCTTTGAATCATTCTTCTCGCTCGTGAGTATATATATGCTCTCCATGAGGATATTATCGGAAGATGGTTTAGAGTAATGGGCCGCTTGGAGGTTACTTCTGCTTCTGTTTATTACTGGTCTGTTACTTTCTTGATAGTGCGCGGGACGCGATATCGGTCGGAGACGGACAATCCTGGTGGCGGACAAATAGGAACGGGGACGTGATTGCGCGAGACCGCAATCTCTGGCGCGGGTTAGACTGCGATATAGCTAAATGAGCGGATGCGGACCGCACACAAAACTAAGTTGTGAGACGACTGTCCAATTTGAAGAAAATACTTCAATTTTTATAATAGTTTAAGTAATTTAGATCGGTTATGGTTTTGTAATAAAATTGACCTAAGGGTTTCCTTTGATAGGTCTAATTTGTAATCTTTAATTTTTGATTCTCCTGATTAGATACTGACGACAATCAGTTATATGATAGACGTTTGGCTAAATATTAGGTTTGGATCAATAATGAGGGAACTTACGATAAATTTAATCTATACTACCTCTATCGCAAATTTATTTATATAAATTGACCAAAGGATTTCATCTATAAAAATATGGGTCCTAACTTATTATGGCTCACGCTCAGACACTTACAGAAGGTCTCTTTTTTCTTTTATACAGTTTCAAATCATGGTACTTTCTTTTTCCTCAAGGTCTTATTGATATCCCATGATTGTTTTATGTCCAGATAAATGAAGCCCACATCACGACGAGTTCTTTTGCTTTATTTTGTGATTCTTTTAATCAGTGCTTTTCTTGGTCAGTTAGCTTAGAAGCAAAATCACAAAAATCTAAAATTAATTTACTAGACAAGTGGCAATCGGTAATTAGCAGATTCAATCGGTAATACTGCAAGTACAAAAATGAATACAAGAATAGTTGCTCTACAAATCAAGGCTAATTAGCATCGGTCGTTGGCCGGCGTCGCGCGCCGAGGATGCACGGGGCTGACTTGAACCTGACGCCAGGACGATTCTTGGGGGCGAGGCGACGTCACTTCCGCGTCACCTGACGGCGGTGAAGGCCAGGCGAACAGAGCGGACGCAGACGCCTCGTCCTGAACCCTGGGCGCCACCGCGCCGAGGCTTGACGTGTAGCCGACGCGGTTTAGCGCGGCGTGACAGCAGCGTCGTCGAGGAAGAGCTGGAAAGGAGCCATCGTCGTGGAGGCAGGTACGGCGGCGCGCGCGACGAAGGGCAGTGATGGCGCGTAGACGGATGGGGCGGCGCGACAGTAGAGGGCGCAGCGCGCGCGACGGAGGGCGGCGCGAGGAGGGCGGCGACGACCGGCCAGGAGGGGCGGGCGCGACGAAGAGACCAGCGGCGGCGTGTGAGGAGGGGGGATGAGAGGAGCTCGGGGGCGGCGCAACCCAGCGGGAAAAAGCCTCTAAGTGCAGGAGGGACTGGCGTGGAAACAGGGGTATACCTCCGAATGGTGAAACTTGTGAGGATTTTGGTGTATGGTTTCCTGATTCTCTGTGAAGCTGTATTTTGGCTGATTCTCTATCTGTGTAAAATGTAATCGCTTCGAGTTTGATTACCCAGGAGCTGTGGTACTTTTGCCGTTTGGCTTAGCTCCAGCTGATTCTACGAGAATCACATCAAGAATTAGTCCTACAACAGGCCATAATTTATAGTTTGTGATATTATACCTTATAATATGTAGTGTTGTGTAACTCAATGCTATTCTTGTATTTATATGATACACCGCTGTCGAAGGATGAAACGACGGCGAGAAGTCTGGAGACCCTTTTGAGGTTCGGTCCAGGGGAGTGGTTCTCAAGCGACTGCGGCGTCGGTGGATTGATTGGAACGATGGATGGCACACAAGGAAGACATGGAGGAAGTATACAGGTCGGGCGTGGAGAGTAATCTACTCTCTTGTATTTGGTATTGTGGTAGATTGAATGTGATATGCTGTTACAAGGAGTTCACCGGCTCCGGCGTTGCTATACGGAAGCCGGACTTGGAGAAGAGAGGAACAGTAGTGAGATAGTGAGCTAGAGTCAGAGATAAGACGAGAGAGAGCAAGGGACCGAGGCGAACTAGAGAGAAGCACTCGATGGTTCCTGCGTCTTCGAAGTGACAAACAGTGGATCTTCTTTATTATACTGGTGCATGCGGGAGTTCACGAGTGTCAATATACATGAGAGAGCTTCATGGAGCTTCTCCTGTTTGCCACTGTACTTCACTGTAGCCTATGCCAGAGTAGGCAAGGTTCGCTAAGTCATTCGAGATCCGTGAGGATGTGACGACATCACCTTGTCGCCGTCGAGTCAAGGCTCATGGAACTGCATAGGGATGTGTCACTGAAAGATGCGTCCACATTGGGGCCATTAGGAGAGCCGGTGGCAGAGTCAGGATGCATGTATGGCGAAGGTGTCGTCGTCTTTACAGGTATTAGTTAGAGAAGTTGGTCGCTCCTAGGAATGCGCCGGGACCGGCGTGTTAGGTTCCGGGAGGGGAATGTTCCGGAACACGGGCCCGAGGAGAGCCCGGGCAAGGCACCCGGGCGATGGCCGCTCCGGGCACGGGGTGGTTGCATTAGGCATGTGGCGCACGCTTCGGGGAAGCGGCTCTCCGGGAGCGAAGATACTCGGAGGGCAGGGTGTGGCGTCACGCGGGCCCGAAGGGGCCCGGATCACTTGGAGTAGCCGGCGTAGCGGGTCGCGTTGTGCAGAATGTGGGCCGCAGCGCTACGTGAAGAAGACCCATGCGACCCGAGATATTCGGGGACCTGTGCGTCTTATTGCCGACAATGTTATATATCATGTTGCGATAGTTTGTTAGTAATATGCAATCTACTAAATTTTAGTTAACCTATGGGATGTCAGTTTGGTATAGAATCTGATGGTGCGGTTCGTAATCACTACTTGAAGGTAATGTGGCAGAATAAGAGGCGTTTTGATTGCTTCTAGTGCTGACTTAAGGCTCTTCACAGGGACCCTAATAGGGCTCTCTCTATTTTTTAAGTAGACAAAAAACGTCGAAAGGTGGGCAATCAAGTTGTTATGGAGGCCCCTGAATTCTTCAGCCTCTCACGGGTCGTCCCGGGCTCTACTTGGGGGTTTTTTCAATCGCGCGAACCATTTTTCTATCCGTCTCGACGGAATGTTCTGCTCCGCGCCGGCTGCGAAACATCGAGGCGGGGGCGCCGGATCGCATTTTTCCTCCTCGGCGTGCTCCAATGGCTCCGTCCTCCGGCGAGCGCGCCGTCCTGTGCTTGGACGACGCGGCTTGCTCGCCTCGCCGAGCTCTCCGAGCGGCGAGCGCGGGTCTGCTCCGCTCGCCGATACGAGGCGGCCCATGTCCTGCTCCACCTCTCCGCCGAACGGCGCTCGCCGAGCGCCGCCGGTCTGGCTCCGCCTCGCGACGGGAGCTGTTTCCGTCGCGGCGAGCGCCGAGCGCGGCGTCCTGCTCCTGCGACAGCGCCGAGCCCGTGGGCTGCTCGCTGCGACGCGAGCTGCTCGCTCCGAATCCAGCGCCCGGAGTCGCGCGTCTTGCTGTCTGCTTCGGCTGCTCCTCGCGCCGACTCGAGCGCGAGCGGCCGTCCTGCTCCGCTGCCGAGCCTGCTCCTCGCCGACGCCTCGAGCGCGAGCGCGGCGTCCTGCTCCGTCTGCGACGTCTTGACGTCGAGCCGGCCGCGTCTGCTGCGTTTCGCTCTGAGCGCGAGCGACTCTTCATCCGACGTCGTCCTGCTCGCCCGCTCTGAAGAAGTCTGTCTGTGTTTTTTGCCGTGCCGCTGCTCGAATTGAAGATATAATTATATAATAGAGTAATGTATATTATGAAGAATAGGAAGAAGAGCTCTTGAAATATGAGAGAAAAGAAATATGGACCTAGATTTAGAGGCCTTGTTGGAGTTGGGTGTAAAACAGAGGAAAAAGAATGAGTCCCTCTCAGAAGTAGGGACTTTTTTTGGCTACTGTTGGAGATGCTTACTTATAAGCTACATGTAAAACAAGAATATTATTAGCGTGTAATTTAATTAAGTATTAACTATTACAGCTTAAAAAAATAGATTTATATTGATTTGTTAGAGATACTTTTATATAGAGAGTTTTTTATAAGAACATACCGTCTTATATTTTAGAAAGCATAATAAAAAAAAATAAGAAAAAATCATAAGCAAAACATTTCAAACAGCATGGAAGTTATATTCGGCCCGTTGGTTATAGGAGAGTCCTCCAGATCTTAACTCATCTAGCCAAGTAATCCCGTAACTAACGAATCCATCCAGGATACAAAGGATCGCGGAAAATTAAGGAAAGCAAAGGAATTGTTTTTTTTCCCCCTTTTCTCCCTAGTCTTCCTCGTCTTATTCCCTAGCTTCAACCGTTCCGCGCCAGGGAGACGACGAGGCCTGCCGAGAAATTCGCATGATCTCAACGGTAATTGCGATCCTTACCTGCCACTGCCTCTCTTCCCCGCGCCGCGGCTGTTGGCTCGTGTGGCTCGTAATTTGCACTGAAATCTAGCCATGCGCGCTGTTCGCAGGAGAGGAGCAGTCGCAGAGCCTCCCGGTCGCCGGCGGCGGCTGGGGTGCCGTTCCTGTCGATCTCCGTCACAGATCCCGTGAAGATGGGCACCGGCGTCCAGGCCTACATCTCCTATCGCGTCATAAAGGTCCTCTGATTCATTCTCAAACCCCCAAACTAGTCAGTTAGTTCGATTAAGTATGTTGTGGTATGGTGCTTCTTCGACTTGATTCGATGGTCATGGTCATCTCCTGCGGTGATGACATTTAGAGCAATTTTTGCACGATATGTGATGCAGTGTGAGCTGGATAGTGGAACTCAAATTCTGGAATATAATTTGCTAATGTAGATCTGGAACTTTTTAAGTAATCCAGTATTAAATTAACTCGGTGTCTTGAAAGTAGATTTTGATAGGGAGCTTTAATACATGTCCTGTCATTAGTAGAGCCAACTACTGCCTCTGTCCAACAATATAAGGAATGCTTATATTTCTGGACGGAGGTAGTATGTACTAGAGGAAAAAAAGAGCAAAATTTAACATTCTGAACATTGACGTGACATGGCGATCATGTAACCTGACAAATGAATAGGCAGTTTGTTTTTTGTTTTGATCTATCACTCCCGCTGTGTACTCTTTTGAGTTGACCTGGAACACCTATATTTTACATCTCTTCCTCCCTTGGTAGTTTTGGCTAATATACTACCCAGAAAACCATACCACACTGACTGTTTTGAGCAATATTTTGTTTTTGGCCCTAACATGACTGACTAATTTGGAAAGGTTTGTCTGTGTAGACCAACCTGCCTGAATTTGAGGGGCAAGAGAAAATTGTTATCCGGCGCTATAGTGACTTTGAGTGGTTGCATGATCGTCTTGCTGAGAAGTACAAAGGCATCTTTATACCTCCCCTTCCAGAGAAGAATGCTGTTGGTAAGATGCACTGAACAACCTATTCTTGTATTATCTCTAGGACAGAAAAATCTGTGGATAACTGAACTGTATTATTAATATTGAGTTCTCTTGCTTATGGGTTGTTATTATTTTGCTTTTCCCCCAGAAAAATTCCGATTTAGCAAAGAGTTCATTGAATTACGGCGTCAAGCCCTGGATCTATTCGTCAACAGAATGCTTCACACCTGAACTCAAGCAGTGAAGATTTCAGGATATTTTTGCAGGCAGATGAAAGAGGTTAACTATTACATGCAGTCTCTTTTTTTAAAAACTTCTTTTTGAATCTTTCAAATCTACGTAACAGTCATCATTAAAAGTTTTCACAGTTATCCCAAAGATTACTGTTAACAGTCAAGTAACTAAAAGGTCAACTGCCCTTAGCCTGTGTATGTTTTATGCTGCATTAATGCTAATCAATGTGATAATTTTGGTGATTTCACACTGAAATTTCCATCAGAACAAAATAAAACGATTTCACTTTCAAAAATTCACCAGATAGTCCAGTCGTGGCTACCATTTGGCCATTCAAATTGATTTATGACTTCATCTGCTTCACCCGCAGACTATCAATAGTCTTTTTCAGCCTTTTACGTCACAAGGTTGATCATCTGTTAATAGCTTTTTCTTGGAACTTTCTTTATTTTTGGGTTCACACAGTATGTATCTTGATTCTTTTCACAAAAGAGTTCTTGTTTTCCTTCTGAATTTTTAAGATATTCCTTCTGCTCTTGCATTAAGCAGAAAATGGATAGAGCAAGGTCTTATGAGAGTGGTTTATTCAAGAAGCCCTCGGATTTCTTACAGATGTTTAAGGTACTGATATCTATGATGTCCAGTAAGACATTCTTGATGCTAACTGAGCACTCTCTTCAACAGGATTATAAAAGAATGGCATGCTACCAACTCTCCCTCGTTCTGTTTCTACTCTAAAAATGTGGGCTAACTACTAATTCTTAACCATTTTCTTAGGATGTACAATCAAAAGTCAGTGATGTTGTTCTGGGAAAAGAAAAGCCTGTGGAGGAATCTTCTCCTGAATATGAGAAGCTTAAACATTACATATTTGAGCTAGAAAACCATTTAGCAGAGGCCCAGAAACAAGCATTCCGTCTTGTGAAAAGACACCGAGGTATATCAGTTGATCCTACGCAAACAGCTCTGTTTTACTTACCGCATTATATTTCTCTATATTCTATATACTTTTCTACTTTGTTATTTGATTTTCATGTAATATGTTTTTGAAAGTCGTGAAGTTGTAAAGATTGCATGTTTCAGCCAAGTTTAGTCTTTCGAATTAAAAGAAATAATTTACCTAGCACATAATATTGTAATGGGCATGAAGCTAGGATAGCAATGATGAATAATATCTCAACTTCCTCTCTTGGCTATATAATTTTGTGTAACTGGATAGGAAGGCCAATCACACATTCCTAATTTTTATTCATTAGAACTTGGGCAATCTTTGGCGGATTTTGGGAAGGCAATTAAGCTTTTAGGTGCTTGCGAAGGGGACTCCTTGGAAAAAGTTTTTTCGGAAGTTGGATCAAAGTCAGAGATGTTGTCAGTAAAGCTGCAAAGAGAGGTACTGAAAGAATTCTTATGATAGTACCACTTGGCATTAAATACCACATAACCATTCATTCCAGAGTTTATATTACCTAATGATTTTGACACAATGTTCCTGTAGGCAGACAACCTTCTCTTTAACTTTGAAGAGCCTTTGAAAGATTATGTACGTGCTGTGCAGTCGATAAAAGTGAGTATTGCTTTCTCCCAACATCTATTAACTGTAAACCGGGAATTCTTTAAAATATCGACAAATAGTTGAGTAAGTTTTGAGGTCATGTCTTCTCATGTTAATGACAGACAACTATGGTGGATCGAGCCAATGCTTTTAGGAGGCACCATGATTTAGATCAGCAGAAGGAATATAAAGGGATTAATCTGTATGTATAACATATTTTGCATTTACTCATCTCTGTCTCTGTGCCAAGGATTCTTTGATTAACAACAAAATTCCAAGAGAGCATCTTCATCTTCCATGACACACCTTATAAATATTGTGGTCTAAGATTCTTATGGTTAAACAACCAAATCCTTGTGATTAAACAACCTAATCTATTAGTAAAACACAGGGTCTAAGATCCTTGTGATATTGTTCTCTGTCTTTTGCCCCTTACTATCATCCGAGTTTTCTAATCCTATTCTTACTGCAGCGAAAAATTGAAGTTCGTGGACCCTGATAAATTTTCTGAATTAGAAGCTGAGGTCAGAGAGGCAAGTTCTTGTTCATATTCGCTTTGATGAACTCTTGTCATTGATCAGAAATTGTGGATTAATAACTGTATTGACTAGTGCTGTGGGTGAATGCAGGTGAAAGCAGAAAGTGAGGAGGCCACGAAGAGGTATGAGCACATAGTTGCGGTAATGAATGAAGAGCTTGCACGTTTCCAAGAGCAGAAAACAGCTGATATTGGACTTGCATTCCATGAATTTGCCAAAGGCCAAGCAAAATTAGCTAAAGATATTGCTGATGCATGGCGCGGCGTCCTCCCAAAGCTCGAAGCTTGTTCCACTTCATAAATGCTCCGTGTTAGCTTGATGTTTGGTTTAGTGGTTTGACAATTGGCGAGTTTTAGGCTGTTTTTTCCAGCCACCTTGACACCGCTTCCTGTATACTTCAACTAACACTCATAAATTGGCTAGTTTTTATCCAATTGACATCATTTCCTGCTGAGTGTGTATCCTTTTTGTTCTACGACAAATCAATATGGCTACTGGAATCTCTAAAGAATGATTCAGCAAAGGGAAAATACGTTTTACTTTGGTACTATTTCATGTATTTCTCTCAGGGAATTTACATCTTCAGTTTCGAAGTCAACATAGAACGAGAAAGAACAGGACTGGACTGCAAGTCGCTTAAGATAATGGCAGCCTGCATCGTCTGCCTTGGACACTCAAACTTGCGCAATCTGAATAGACTTTTGGAGCGCCTGGAGTAGGCTTCTCATGATCCTGGGCTCCCCAGGTGGCTCCTGGTCCTTCATTGGGCCGTTCCTGATCGCTCGGAATACCGGCCCAGAGGCGGCCGTCGCCGGCGACACCAGGCAGTCGATGTAGACCAGCACCTGCGTCGCGCCGTCCTCCACCGCCATGAATCCTAGCCTGACACCACCCTCCACTTTGTCCACCTGTTTTTGCACACGGAAAATGCCATCATCTGAAGAACTCTGCATCGAAGTGACAACTCGTATCATCAGCTGTTTGATTCGCATACCCTGAGAGGCACCGGAAGCGGCAGGTTCGCGCCTTGGCAGAGACTGTTCGCCCACTGTTGACACAGCATCGGAATTCAGAATATGCATCAGTTGGGCTGAAGCACCAGTCGATATTGGCAATTTGGCATCTGACGCGCGAATGCTAACCTGGAAGAGCAGGGTCTCGAAACGGGCGATGTCGATGTTGGCAGGCAGCTTCACCGTGCCGAGGCTGACCCCGTCGTCGTCATCGTCCGCCCGAACAATGCCGTCCTTCCCCGGCGCGGCGCGGGGCTGTTTGATGGCCACGGCCAACCTTACCCTTAAGCCGGAGAGTCTCTCGCCGCTGCTCCAGCATCTGGTTTTGCAGCTGGAAGCAGGCAGGCCACTGAAGTTGGAGGTGTGCTTCACGATTGCCCCTGAAGAGCAAGAGCAGGAGAGCCTGTGGACCAGCAGCTGCCTCGCCGCCGCCATGCCAGCCTTCTGCCGGCGAGGGCAGGATAGAGATTCAGGCTTCGGACTTAGAAGTAGAGTACAAAATGATCACAGAGCAAAGATAAAATTGAGTGCACCGGATTCGCCTGCGTGAGGATGGGGATGGATAAGCTGGTGAAGTGATACCGGTCAAGCAAATTGCTTGGCCAGTGGCTTAGCCAGCCAGCATCACAGGACGATCTGAACCATCAACACGTACTGACAAAATCTTGGTCGTTCACTTCTGGTATTCTTCCAAGTTATTATGGTTAATATCCCCGTAAGCGTACCAATGACAGTTTGGCCGAGTGGTCTAAGGCGCCAGATTTAGGCTCTGGTCCGAAAGGGCGTGGGTTCAAATCCCACAGCTGTCAATTTTTCCTTCTTGCTTGCTTTGTTTTCTTGAAACTTGCCACCTCTTCGGCAACAAACCCCACCACCGGTAGGATTATCACGTGGTAAACTGCAGTAACAGTAAGAAAGCGAAAAAAAATTACGAAAAAATTATAAAACATAATAAAAATTCTAGAAAATTATAAAAAATTAAGAAAATTATGGTATCTCTAAAAAATAATATAATATTGTATAAAATTTTGATATAATCTTTACTATATTTTTAAGTAGAAATCATATTCCAACCCATCTTATGTTTTTTCAATTTTGATGGAACTCTAAAATATGAAATAAACTTCATCATTTTTATAAACTTTGTTTCATCAGATAGCAATAGAAATTAAGTACTATTTGTAGAAGTTCTTTTCATTTATTTAATTTAAATTTAAACAAATTTCATCAAACCTAGGTTACCCTTACCAAACCACGGTAACTGCGGACTGTGGCGCTTATTGCCAATTTTGACAAATTGATGATTTTAAAAAAATTATTTGAAAAATAAACCATGCCTAAAACTAATTGTAGAAATAAACCATTTTGTCAATACCAACCCCGATGGCGTTGAGCTATAGCATCTTAGCGACAATAACGTTGGCGATGAACTCTTGTATGAGGTGACATACTTTTGCCATGACATTGGCATGTGAAGATTATAACAAATAAGTGAGTGCTACTAGTTTGGTACTAGCTCTCACCTTGAGGTTCAAGCCCCAATTTTACATCTTTTTATATATTTTTCTTACCAACCGTATATACTTGATAATTGTTACCTTAATTTTTTTATAAAATCACAAGTTTAAATTTATTTTATTTTAAACTTAAAAAAATACGAAATATCTTTGAACTTGATATTTTGATAATTCATCAATTAAGAACAATCAATACATCTGTAATATAATGTATTAGGGCAAAAAATGGTAAACTTTGTAACCATACAAAATGAAATGCACAGGAAGCTTTCTTTGCGATTTTTTCACATACACAAGTATCTTCTATTCTGCTAGTATTGATATGATTTGATATTAACATTCAATATGCTAGTGAAGAAACAAAGATTAATCCCACTTTGTTCAAATACCAAGTTTAAAGATATTTCGTATTTTCTCAAGTTCAAAATAAAATAAATTTAAAGTTATGATTTTACAAGAAAATTAACGTAGCAATTGGCGAATGTATATGGTTGGTAAAAAAACACGTAAAAAGATATAAAATAGAGGCCTGAACCTTAAGGTAGAGAGGCAAAATATTTTACCATCAAGCTACTATTAGCTAGTAGGGAGGTTAATGCGAGATGTACAGTTCATTTATACAATTAGTTTTGGTACGATTTATTTTTTAAAATAAGTTTTCTAATAGTGTTAATTTGTTAAAATTTCGGCGGTAAGTGAACCTGATCACAACACATCGCCGCTCCGCTCGGCATCGCGACCGGCCTCGGCGACACCTCCGATTGGCCATGGCGGCGACTCTCCAGGCATCGTCCTCCTCTCTCCGCTCGCGCCTCCTCTCCTCCTCGGCCGCTTGGTCGCCGTGGCGTCTCCTCCTCTCCTCCTCCGTCCAGTCGGAGGCCTCCCACCAGACCGAAACCCTCGCGTTCGAGGAGATCCAGCTGTCCCCGGAGAAGCCGTCCACCGCCACCGCCTTCATCCTCCACGGCCTCCTCGGCTCCGGCCGCAACTGGCGCTCCTTCTCCCGAGCCCTCGCCTCCGAGCTCCGGGACTGCTCCCCTTCCGACGGTAACCTAGCTTCAAATTCCTTGTATTTAGCAGTGTTCTCTGCTTGCTGTGATATGGAACGAAAACAAATACAGATTAACGTTTGCCCGTTGGGATCGAGGGGATCGTTTCACCGAGCTGAATTTCGTGTCGTTGTGTGTAGAGTGGAGAATGGTTCTCGTGGATTTGAGGAACCACGGGAGATCGGCGGGGATCAAGGGGCTGAGCCCGCCCCACGACATGTCCAGCGCGGCCAGGGACCTCGCCGATTTGGTGAAGGCCCGCGGCTGGGCATGGCCGGATGTTGTCGTGGGTCACTCCATGGGTGGGAAGGTGGCACTGGATTTTGTAGAGAGCTGTTCCCGCGGTGAATACGGGGAATCCGCTGATCTTCCCAAGCAGGTGCGAAGAATTCCTTTTGTCATAGAAATATACCTGTCCTTCTTCATGGTTTGATTTATTTCGTTGTACAGTGATTGTGCCGTTGTGCCTACCTGACATTGTTGGATCCATAAGAGAAAGGACATGTTTCACTGCGTTATACGTTTGTTTTGATGCAGAACAGCTTTGGGTGCTTGATTCTGTTCCTGGGAAAGTAGAAATGGATAATAGTGGTGGTGAAGTTGAACGGGTTTTACAAACGCTAGCGAGTCTTCCTTCATCGCTTCCTTCACGCAAGTACTCTATCTTCCCTTGCCGTTCTGAGATTTAATTATCCCTGCTGTTTGCTTGATTTGCATATTTGAACTGTATGATTAATCTGTTTCTTTTTGCATTGTATTGTCTCGTCCCTGGCTAATCCAATACGTAGTACATAATAGTACAAATGATGCAGTTTATAGAAACATGGACATAAGATCAACACTAGTTACACCACACACAGATAGAACAACAGTACAAAAGGAACAATCCTAGGAGAATTCTACTCAATTTTGTACATTGTAACTATTACTCCATATGTTATGAGCATGTCACCATGCGTATAAAAGAAGTGCGAAACATTGAGCATCTGAGCTAGGTCCTCTGTAACACCTGGTGTGTTATGTCTTACTGCTGAGTTTTTTCATGCTGTACTGTTTTATGGTTGAAGCACCATAAATAACTTTAGACACCTTGCATTTCAAAAGTGAAGTGGCCCTGTTAATTTGATGCTTAGAACTGAGTTATGATAGAAATGTTTTGTAGCCAAACTCCAGATATTGCTCCTTGTGGATATGTAATATTTCTGAAGACACAAGAAGTATAAGTCCATTCATTATAGATGATGACTGATGCCTGCTTAATGCTGTATATACAACCAAGGAGTCTTACTGTTCAAGGATAGCAAATGTTTCGGCCCTTTCATAATGTTTATCAGGAAGGACCAATGGGGCAATGATTCATGTTTGTTATATGCTTAGTGCTGAACTGCTGATGCCTGTTTACTGTCAGGTGGGTTGTCGACCACATGCTCAACTTGGGATTTTCAAAGTCTCTTTCAGAATGGATTGGGAGCAACTTAAACAAGGACAATGAACATGTGACATGGGCATTTGATCTTCAGGCCGCCATAGATATGTTTAATTCTTATAGGTAATGTTCACCTTGCTTTTTGTTATGACCAAACTTTCTTTTCTGATTTCCTATCCATGCTACATCTGTGAAATAGCTTATAATCCATGAATGTTAAGAGCTGCTTGCTCATAAGAATCATGTGTGTGCATGGTTTATTCCATTTTGTTGTTTGTAAAGTGAGGAAAACTACTTAATATACAGAGAAAGAAGCTATTGGACACTGCTGGAGAACCCACCTAAGGGATTGGACATTGCAATAGTGCAAGCAGAGCGCAGTGATAGATGGCACCCTGATGATGTTCAGAGGCTAAAAGCGTTGTCAAGGAGAGAGAGCAAGCCTGATGCAGGTAAAGTTTCTCTTCACGTTCTCCCCAACTCTGGCCATTGGGTTCATGTGGACAATCCCAAGGGGCTACTAGAGATAATGGCTCCTAATTTTCGGTCAACTGCTAAAATTTGACTAGACTGTTAACTGGATCTTAGTGTAAGATGCCATCTTTTGATCACTGGAGGGATACATTGTCCCCCTTATTTTGTGATTGGAGAACTACTCTGTTAATGTTCTTTCAAAAAAAAAACTACTCTGTTAATAAAAGAGATTTATAGTGAATTTCTGTTCCTTGAGGATATTGAGGTGGTGTTGAAGATGGGTAACTTGACAAATATTACACGATCAAATGGAATGATTCTCCTAACTTTGCTCCTTAAACATGATGCCATATGGTACCGTGCCGACTATTTCCTTGCCTGCTTCCATCATATGCAATCTGAGGTCCACTGTAGATCCACTGGTGATTCGATGAGTATAAAACTTTATATGCATGATACATCGATGAACTGCCGCAACCACGTCGTCTTTGAGCGTCTTTGAGCTGCAGCATTCGAGAGGAAGAGCCAAGGGCCAGTTGAGTACTGTAATGCAACACGCACTGACGCACCTGGCCGAACCCAAGGCTCAGACGGTAACTTCCATGTTCTATCCTACTGGTAACATACCCGTCATTTGCAATTGAATATCCATTCATTGCAACGGACTCATTCCACTATATGGACTGCATGGCCTTTACGATTAGAGAGTTTCTTTAGGATTTTTCTCTTGCACTGCGCTCGGAGGTGGAAGAACGGGATGGAAGGACGGCTTCACTTTTAAAGCAGTAGAGATGCATCGCTAAATCATCAAACCATCCATCCCTTGCATTACCACGTGAACGTGTGGTGGTGACCAGCGTTGATATACTGCCGATTACCGCGCCAAATTTAAACAAATTTATAATTATTTTTTTCATAAATTTTATTTCAGTTTTTACTGTTTACGCGGTAGCCCCACCAGCACCCTGCGGTGAGCTAAACCCCGGCAGTGACCAATAAAAAAAAAGAGGATTTTGGAATATACACTGCACCGTCCCTCTCCTCTCCACAGGACGACCCATGAGTACGGCGATGCCGTGCAGTCGTGCCGGTGCTATCATCAACGTGCTGAAGCAATCGTTACCCAGCCACACCCGATCGCACGAGACGGGGATGGCTTTGTCTGAAGCTACAAACTATTTCGCGCCTTGTCGCATTCCATTTCCATGACCGTCAGCTCGAGGAACGAAATCGTCAAAGCAGCCACAGCCCACAGGAGAGGGAAGGAGAGGTGACGACAAAGCACCACACCGTCGCGGCGGACCAACCGCCAATCGGACGCACATACGCTCTCCGATCCACCACCAAACAGTCGTGGTCCTCCATGGATCCCGCGAGCGTCGGCGGCGAGCAGGAAGCGACAGCCGAGTGGCGCGCCCGTGCGGTGGGCGGGATGGAGTACGGCTGGTGCCGCGCCGTGCCGGGCGGAACCGGCACGACGCTACTCGCGTTCCGCCTCGCGCGCGGCGCGGCGGCGGCGACGGCCGCAACCGTCCAGGCCGCGCTCCAGGCCCTCCTGGACGCTCACCCCGTCCTCCGCGCACGCCTCCGCGGGTCCGCCTCCGGCAGCCCAACCCTCGCCTTCCCCTCCTCCTCGCCGCCTCCGCCCCCGCTCGCGCTCGAGCTCTTCTCCGTGCCCGAGTCCGCCCCCGACTTCCCCTCCCTCCTCGAGCACGAGCTCAACCGCAACCCATGGGCCGCTGCCTCAGCCGCCGCGTCCGAGCCCGAGCCCGATGCGCCACCGGTGCTCTTCGCCACGCTCTACGAGCTGCCGCCGCCTGCGGGTGCGGGGTCGGCGCTGTTCGTCCGGATCCACACGGCCGCGTGCGACCGCGCGGCGTCGGCCTCGCTGGTGAGGGAGCTTGTCGCGCTGCTGGCCGGCAATGGCGCCGCGTCGGCGGGCGACCCGGAGGACGCCGCGGTGCACGCGGCTCTGGAGGAGAGGATACCGCAGAGAGACTCGTGGAAGCCGTTCTGGGCGCGGGGGCTCGACATGGTGGGCTACTCCATCAATGGCCTGCGCACGTCGACGCTGCCTTTCGAGGTGACCGGCACGGAGAGGTCCACCCAGATGCTGCGCCTCGGCTTCGACCGCGAAGAGACTACGAGCCTGCTTGATGTGAGCCTAAGCTTTTCTCTCTCACATTGTACTTGCAACACGCAGATCACTTCTCCTAACCACATTGCCACTGATCTAGGCGTGCGAGCTGAACGGAGTGAAGCTTTGCGCAGCCATGGCAGCCGCGACTCTGCTCGCTGCACGTCTGTCGAAGCAGCAGCTGGAAAGCAACCAGCAGGAGACGTACACCATTGCGACCCTGATCAATTGCCGCAAGTTTCTTGAACCGGCTCTGGATGATCACAATGTTGGTGAGTCCCTACATCTTTTATTACTTACATTGATCACATTGCAGAACTGTGCTAATTAATGCACAACGAGAACCATTCCACAAGCTGAGTATTGCTGACATTACTGATTTCATGCTGCAGGATTCTTCCATTCCGCTATCACCAACACCCACAAAATCCATGGCGGGGAAGGGCTATGGGAGCTGGCCAGGAGGTGCCAAGATTCATATACCAACGCCAAGAACAACAAGAAGCACCTGACCGACATCAGCGACCTCAACTTCCTCATGTGCCGGGCAATCGAGAACCCCCAGCTGACGACGGCCTCCGCGCTTCGGACCGCGGTCATCTCCGTGTTCGAGGAGCCGGTGGTCGACGACCTGTCTGATCTGCAGAGCAAGGCCGGCGTGGAGGAATTCGTCTGCTGCGCCACCGTGCATGGCGTCGGCCCATCCATCGGGTTGTTCGACTCCATCAGAGATGGTAAGCTGGATTTCGCGTGCATGTACCCTTGCCCTCTCCATTCCAGAAAGCAGATGCAGGAGATCTTGAACAAGGTGAAGCAGATGTTACATGAAGGGAGCATCGGAGATGCCGAAAAATTTGAAGATTGTACCTGAAAGATATGAAGATTGTCGATTCGTGGTATGAGACTATTGACTTACTGTGTTGTCTGGCTTAGTGGTTTATGACCATTTTCGGTAAATAAACAATCGACTAGTTCCATGGAATCGATGTTGCACGTTCAGGTGCAATGTGTAATGTCTTGAAATTTGATTGAATAGTAAACGTGCATACATTATCTAGCTTAGTGATCCATTATCTAAAAAAAACTAGCAATAGTAATCAGCTAGACTACCGGAGCGGTGGAGTGAGACTGGTAGGGACTAGGGAATAAAGATGTTTCTTGTTTTTGCTTCTTTTTTTTTTTGGCTCTCTGCTATAGCAGTATTGATGTTCCACGGTAATTGGACAGGGTACTTAAACAGACACCAACCGACCATGTCTACATGACAGTATCAGTAATTCTCAAGAGTATACGCGGTTCATCTGCTCATAAGTTCTCCAATGGGTAATAATCCATTATCTGATTCTGATGTATAACTATAGATTCTTACAGATCTACAAGAGAATTATATCTTACAAAGCAGATTAGAAGAATGGTCGGAAATCAGCTACATTTTGAGCCAGACTAGTATGAACATAGCAAAAAAAACACCATACGCTTGGTCTAAAGTGGTCGGTAACAATCATTGCCATTGCAATCAGTTGTCAATTTTTTCCCTGTAGTCACACACGCACACTTCTGCAATAACACCATAAGATATACAGGCTTTCACAATAGCTCAATAAACCCGAAAATTACATAGCTGCACTCCAGGCAAGAAAAAAAGAGGTTAGCATTCACAATTTACGTGGCACGACGATTATCAGCATGGTGGGAAATTATAGCTTATGGGGATTTTACAAGTAGGTGCTCATATAACTTTGTGGGATTATTGTGTATAATTGATGGGTTTGCATCTTCCAGACGCTCTGCGAGTGATCTGAGCATCGTGACCAGATGCCTAGTGTTTTTAGTACATCGGCATACTAGGTCCAAGTACTGCATAGCCTCCTGAGGCAGTAGACCAGTCATGAAGAACGCAAACAGCTTAGAGTGCGTCATCTCCATTGTACCCATTGCCTCGGATGCCCATGCTGTATTGGACTTGTCAGATACATTCCCCTCCTCTCTCTGCATCCGCCGTACTCCTTCCAATCGTGGGAGCAACTCTCTCTCTTCTTCCTTGAAGTGTTCTTTGGTGTGATCCTGTAAATGTTCGATAAATTTCAGATACACACCAAACATGATGAAAGAGAGATATACACAGCTATACATTTATAGAATCCTTTCCTTCAGTAGGATTTCTAATAGGATATGAAAGAGTCCCCTACAGTAACCACGACCTTTATTTTAAACTCACTCCTTGTTCAGGAAGTTGACCCTAAGTCCTGATAGGGGTAGGTCAATCAATACGTTACTAAAAGGTTTGTAAAGGACTAGGAGAAGCTACATCTAATAGGATGGTATAAAATCTGTTAGAACAAACAAATCCTAAGTTAAAAAAAAGATTTTGCCAAATCTCCAATAGTTGTACAGAATGATGCTTCAAGTGTCAACTGAAGAAGATGCTCCTGTAAAAATAATATGTGTTCCTTCTCGTCCAATGAATTTCACATTCTATTTATTGAGGTTGAGCCGGATTTATATTACTACATTACAACTTACGTAATAATGCTAAGGGTTGTATGGCAAACACGATTCTATAAAAATTTTGGTGGAATATGATCTAGCATTCTAGCACTGCAATTGGGGAAGAAATTCTGAACTGTGCAACAAAGATATATCAACTGGTAAGTGAAGCCCAGCAGAAAAAAGCAAGTCTAAGTGGGCAACAAAGATTTGTGACTGGTTTTGCAAGTCACAACCAAAGTGGTGAAACATCCATGGAAGTGCTCGTCATGATTGTAGCATGTGCAATCTTAGTAGTTTTCTAGAAGACAAGACCTATGTCAAACTCAATCCATCAGCTTGGTAGGCAAATGTGGAATAGACCCAGCTGTAGTGAGAATAAAGAGCTGCAAGGTGCAAATGCTTTATCTTTTAAAGCAACTTTCTTAATTAGTGGGACCAGGCTGCACCCTACTTCCCTCCAGCTTTCCAGTTCCACGCCCAAAATTCTAAGGGTGGTAGAGCTGTATGTAACAGCAGTTGTGTGGTGAATCATATCCAATTTTGAAGAAGGAAGACATAAAATTAGCCCTATAATGTTTTCTTGAAAGCCTGAAAACAAATGCTGCAGAGTAAACAGGCAGGCCAAGCTGCATCCTATTTTCAACAATGATACCAACGTTGCATCAAGCTGTATGCAATAGCCAGCGTGGTTGGTTCCTCTGTATCCAACTCAGAAACAAAATTAACCCTACAATGTGCTGCTGAAACTACACGATTCTTTACAGATCAAGCAGGTTAGAAGTGGTCCTTATCCAGGACCACATGATCTTCTTGCTTCCTTGGAAAGTGCAAGTGCATGGTGAGCCAACAAACCATCGTTTTCATAGGAGAACGGAAGGAATCTTTTCCCCTCGGGTAAACTTGGTGAACTCTCAAGAGTTCTACTCGACTTCACTTTAGGTTACTCCTTTTCTGAGCATCTCACGGCAGGTTAATGTTAAAGGGGAAGCCTTGCAAGTAGATTATGAGAGGATAACCAACATCTAATTATCCCTTATGCCTGAAGGCAGTAGAGAAGCCTTGCAAGTCACAAAGGTGAAGTTTGCATAACTACCAACATGAATCCACTGTTGATATCGCACACTTCTGAAGCTACCTGCACTAGAACTTCCCCTATTCTTTCGAATAAGATATCAAAACCTACTATAAGCATGCAAGTCTAAAACAAACTTGCAACACTCTCAACCAACTCGGTACACTGAACTCTACAGTTCTATGCAAAATGAAAGAACGACTAGATGCAACCAGTGTAACCACCAAACGTTTGGAGCCCGTACCTGCAATGCTTTGAGCCGGACTGAGAGGTTAACCAGCACTTCATGGAAGAGGGAGCTGCCTAATTCCAGAGTGAGGAGTGTTTTTATATCTTCCTTGATGCCGTTCATCATGGGCAGGTGCCTCCCATGCTGTTCATTAGCCTTATCTAAAACACCTGCACATAAAGTACTCGGCATTTATATTAGATTGTAATTACCAAACCATAGCTACCATTGGACAATTAAACAACTCTACAACAAAGCTCTTGGATCAAGTAGAGTAAGATGGGTGTTTGGTCTAGTGGTATGATCCCCGCTTAACGAGAGATCGTGAGTTGGATTCTCGCAGCGCCCCGTTCTGTTTGCCATTGGTAAACTCCAAATGATCCAAGATTTTTTACAAGCAGCTTTGCTCAACTAGGCGACGTTTCTATCTTTCATTAATGATCAGAACAAAGCCGGACCTGTACAGCTACAAAGGTAGGGGAAGACAGACCTTTGGATCTTGTAGGGGACACAGAGATTAAAAATGGGAAAAGAACAATCCATCTTTATCCCTTCTTATCACAACAGATTCTTCAATGCCATCAAAATTCACCAGCACAAGTACACGGTCACCAAAAAATACCGGAATAGCTAGTGGATAAATGTTCACATGTGCAAATGAGTAAATGACCGGTTGCGATTAACACACCTAATAAATCACTCACATGAGAAATGCAGATGCAAGCAGTGAAGAAACCGTCCAATAGCAATGCACCAGTGAGAGGAAATGGCAAAATGTACCTTATACGTACGTTAAATCCTCCTACATAAATGCGAAAACAAAATAGGTATAAACCAAATCAAACAGTTTTTTTTTCTTTTTGGAACAAGTGGAACAAATGCAACCAAACTCGATGAAATCTAAGAGGAAAGTGGAACCAAAATCGAATGCACACATAGATGGGAATGGGATCAAGCTGAAATCGACCTGGAAACGAGGCCCTCTGGATGTCAGGGAAGAGCACCGTCTCTTCCATCCTGGCGTGCTCCAGCATCACCTCCATGGCGTCACCGTACCACTTACCCAACCTCCTCACCTCGGAGCCCTCCACGACGACCTTCGCCCCTTTCCCCGCCTTCTTCCCTCCCTTCCTCACCATCTCCGCCACCTTCGCCGCCACGCCCTCCAGGTGCCTCTCCGCGCTACGGTGCTGCAGCCGCACCAGCTCGGCCACCTCCTCCGCCGCCGCTGCCGCCGCCGACGCGCGCGCCGGCCGCTCCGGCGGCGTCACCAGCGGCTTCCCCTCGAACCGAGCGTCGACGTGGCGCAGCAGCTCGTCGGCGGTGCCGCAGAGCTCCGGGTCTGACGCGGAGAGGCGGAGCACGGGTCTCCCCAGCGGGGCCGCCTCGGACGGCGTGAAGTGCACCGGCGCGGCCGCCTTGTAGAGGAGCGAGACGCGGACGCGCCACGCGACGGGGCACCCGTCGGAGCCGTACACGCGCACGACGTCGTCCCCGTCTGCCTCGGCGGCGGACACAGAGGGGGATCTGGCGAGCGCGTAGGGCGAGACCGTGGTGGTGGCCGCCGCCGCGGCACCACCCGCGGCCTTGCTGGCCGAGGCGCTGCGCGCGATGGGCGGCGACCCCGAGGGCGACGTCGGGCGGCCGCGGCGGCGTGGGGACGGGGAGCAGTTGCCCATGGTGAACGGCCGAACCGGAAGGGCTTGCGCGTTTGGGAATCCGAGGTGGAGTGAGTGCGCGGGGGCCGGAGCTTGCCTTGCGTTGCGTTGGAGACTTGGAGGTGGTGACCGACTGGTGAGACGAGGGAGGGAGGGGAGGGTTGCGGGAGAAATTGGCGGAGCGGGAGGTGGGGCCGGGGCGGAGCGGCCTTTTTGGTGGTGTGACTGGATTTTTTGTTTAAGGATGTCGATGATTTGCTTTGGAAGAAAGTGTCCGGTGGTTAGTACTTGGCTGTTAGACCTGTCTTTGGATTGGATTGGCCTTGCTCTGATGGAATATTGTCAGGTTTAGGATCAGGATGCCCTGCAAACGGATGACAGAGATGCAGTTTTTTTTAAAAAAAATGCTATACATCACTTGACACGTTTTTCGAGTAAAATTATAAGAACTTCTACTCTTGCTATTTGCTCTGTTATTTATGTTTCGTCTTTGGTGGTGTTCTAAAGCGTTTATTTTTTTATAAGCCGTATGTAAAATAAGAAATATCATTAGCACGTGATTAATTAAGTATTTATTATTAAAAATTTAAAAAATAGATTTATTTGATTTTTTAGAGATACTTTCATATAAAAAGTTTTTAAAAAAAATACACCGTTGATCGTTTTAGAAAGCGTGTTCATGGAATACGAGAAAATAAACCAAAGCAAAGAAACAGTGCCAAACAGTGTGATTGTCTCCGGCGAGCTCCAACGAACTCTTAGGATGGATTTGGTTGGATGGGATAGGTCCATTCTATTTTATGGTGTGTTTGGTTTATGGATTAAGTAGGATGGGATGGACCCTATAGCAAATATTCTTTTCAGATTCGGGATAGATTGGTCCGGCCAAAACGGCCGGACCACGCCGACCCACGTCGCGGGGAAAGGGGAAGAGAGAAAGAGGAAGGCGAATCCATGGACGATGCATCCGCCGACGGCGGCTCCTCTAGCCGCCGCTCACGCGCCCGGGGCTCCGAGGCGGTGGCGCGCTCCGCGGCGCTCGAGCGCCTCGCCGCCATCCGCCGCGGGGGTGCTCGCACCGCCGCCGCCGTCTAGGTGAAGATGGAGGCCCCGATCTACGACACCGTCGTTGAGGAGGACTACTCGGCGCTCGGCGCTCGTCGCCACAAGGATGCGGGAGCCTTCATCGTCGACGACGACGGCGAGCAGCATGCAGAGGACGCTAGCTAGCTTCAGCGCTTTCTTGTTTCCTCCTCACGTGCCTTGCCCCCGCCGCTAGCTAGCTTCAGCGCCGAGCAGATCTGGAGGCCTCATTGCAGGTGGCATAACAGGAGAAGACAGCAGGGAGGGACTAAGAAGAAACCTCACCGGTCGAACCGTCTCTCCCCACCGGTCGGACCGCCTCCAGCCATCCTAGCATATCCTTCCATCCAAACAGATGATAGGATCACTCCATTTCCTTCTATTCCTCCAACCAAAAAAAACAGGGTTCATTCCATCCCTCCAACCAAACAAAAACTAAAACCAGCTCATACCAAAAAATAGGAATGGATCTAACACATCTCACTTCGTTCTCAAACCAAACACATCCTTAAGTTGTTAGTTTCTAGGTTAGAATAGAGACGGAGGTGGGGGGAAAAGGTAGAGAGGTGTTTTCTGTTCTAGAGAGTGTTGGGGTGGCAGGGGTCTGATAGAGGGATGGTGGCCGTGACAGGACGGCGAGGCGTTGCCATTAGAGAGATGGTTGGGGAGGGCAGGGGCTAACAGAGGGATAGTGATCATGGACCAGTGAGGGAAGCTTATCGTTAGAGTGGTTAGGAAGTAGTGAGAGCCCATCGAAAATAGAGGAGGATGACGACGTGGAGCCACTGGAGCCGAAGAAGGTGAAGAAGCAGTAATTAAATCAGGTTGCGAGGAGGAGAGGTCGACGGGGAGGGAGATAGCGTGGTCCAGTGGGCCTTGCCGGATACCGTGCCGGCAAGACGGAGGTCGGTGAGGCATAGGGCCGTGGAAGAATTATGTGATGCAGCCGAAAGAAAATGTGTCCAATGATATATATGGACAAGTTCTGCTTTTAATAAAAAAATATTTTCTATCTCAAATTATTTTTTCCCTTGGTGCAAATGGGCCCTTTCTCTTGGTACAAAGAGACATACAATTTTTAGCATTTTTATATTTATTTATTAAAAGATTTACAAAAGTAGATTTTTGTTTGAAAAAATTGCAAAAATAGACTCCCACCGCCCTTTAGGAGGGCGATTTTTAAAAATCGCCCTTCCAGATGGCGATTTGATGATGTGGCTGACGGTCAGCCATTTTGCAGGCGGCCAGGGGGCCGCCTGCAAAATGCGCCCGGGGACCGGCCATTTTGCGAGCGGCACCCTTGCCGCCCTCTGGGAGGGCGGTTTTTGGCCTTGCCGCCCTCCTAGAGGGCGGTATTTAGCATAAATATGGTTCGGACCGTCCGGACCCCTTCCGGACCGTTCGGACAATGTCCGCGCCGGACCGTGCGTCCGGACCCTTTCCGGACCGTCCGGACCCTGTCCGGACTCCGGACAGGCATATATCTAGAGAGAGAGAGAGGGAGGGAGAGGGAGGATGGACTGGGAGGAGGCCGATGAGTACCAGCTGCCGTCACTACTCCCTGGGCGCGCACCGTCGCCGCTCCCTGGCTACGCCGTCCTCACACAGTAGTTGCATCGCTAGTTGATATCAGTAGGTTTGTATGGTAGTTAACGTGTATTCAGTTATCACCGCTCGGAATGTACTTTCGTCGTGAAGTTGATACTCGAAAATTCATGTTTTTGATCAGGTTCGTCAGAAACGTAGATCGTGAGGAATATGTCTTTTGATCGATGAGCGTAAACAAAGTAAAGTGGTATCTTTAGGAAACGTAGAATTAATAAAACATGATACACAATAGGCAAACTGTTACGGACACAAAGTACTACGGGCCCTGACCGTAACCTCTAGCTCTCTTCGACTTCCTACCTTGCGCTCGCACCTGCCCCTGGGAGTATGTCAACCGGTCTAGTGGTACGGCACGGCCAGCGCGGGTCGTCTGCATGGGTGTGGCAACCGGTGAGTCCTATGTCTGTGGTGGAGGAGCTCCTTCGAGCTGCGAGGCAGGTAGTATCTCCTGAATCTCCTCGCCCTCGTCCTCCAAGTCGTCCCCCTCGAAAGGACCCGGTGCCCAACCGCTGCCGCATGCGCCCTGCGTGGAGGAGCCAGCGCCAGCAAACAACGCAGGCGCTGTAGAGTGGAATAATGTACACCAAATTATTGATTATTGCAAATCGAAATTTTGCAAGACAAAAGTAAACTTTGATAAAACCTGAAGGACCTCCTGTGGTGGCACCGGGGGCACTTGTCATGCCCAGCTGCGCTTGTGGTCGTGTGTGGTACACTCCATGCGTCGACGTGCTAGCTCCAGAGGGATGTAGGTACGTGTAGCCAAAGCTGCAGGGAAGCATATTGATGTACAACGGTGCATGTCGTACAAGGAAACATGTTATGAACGGAAGGTTAGTAGAATTTACCTCTGGAGGGGCCAGATGGCTGACTAGAACCCTGCGGGCGCACTCCTGCTCGTCCTCCTATTCCTGCTGGCCGTGGTTGCTGCTGCTGTATATAGACGGGAGGTACCGCGTCAGCCGCACGACAAGTGAGCGCACGAAGCACTGTGTGCAACGCCTGACGAATCCTCCCGAAGGTCGTCCTCTACTCATCCGCAGTCAGCACGATCCCAGTGTCCAACCGTCCGAACGCCGCGTTTACATCACCCTGAATCTGTCGCGCTGCGTCGACCTATTTCAAATGTGACTTGATTATGTGTTAGAACCTTGGCTACCTACAAAGGGAATGGCAAAGTGCAAAGATAATGTGTGTCGGCGAAATGGGACCGGGGGTCCCCCAGTCCCTGGGGACGCGAGGGTCTTCGGCCGCAACAAATACTTCGGGCCCACATTCTGCGCAAGAAAAGGGCGGCTACGGCGGCTAAGTCCCTGGGCTCCGGCACTGCCTTAACCCGGCGCCTGATCCCGGGAGCCACCTCCCCGGGCCCCGAGTCCCGGTGCCGACTGCCTTGGCCCCGGGTCCCGGGAACCGACTGCCTCGGCCCCGGCCCCGGGTGCCGACTGCCCGGACCCCGGGGCCAGGTGCCGGGTGCTGACTGGGGACTCACATCTTCCGCCCCGAGGAGCTCGGGAAGTGGGTCCCGGTTGATCGGCTTCTGAAGGACCGGATTCCCCCGGTTTGATCGGCTCCTCCTGGTGATCGGTTTCTCCCAGTCGGACCAGCATTCGAATTACCAGCATTAATGGTTACGCGACGGGGCATGTCGCCCCTGTCGCCTGCTTGGCCACGTGTGGGTCTCCCATGATGGCCCCGCGCGGGCCTGCTCTGCCACGTGTGGATGTCTCGTGATGACCCCCCGTGGACACCCGACAGTGCAGTCAGAAGACTTTTGACTTCACCAGCGACGACGTGCTCCGTCACATCCCGTCACATCCTCACGACTTTAGCCGCCTGCAGCAAACCTACTCCGGCATGGGCACGGCAGGCGGGCGTGAGCGACTGGACATTCCTCCAACTCCGGCGTGGGCGTCGCAGGCGGACGTGGCAACAGGAGAACTCGCCAGAAAGTCTCTCTCAGTGTGCTGGCACTGTAGACTCCTCTTCGCTGATAAAAGGAGGATCCATGCCAATGAAAAAACGGGCTTAGATTGACTCTTGGAGCCCCGGTCTTCTTCTTCTTCCTTGAGCCCGGGTCTTGTTCTTCTTCTTCCTGGCCTCCGAGCTAAGCTCCTAGACAGTCTTAGCTCCCGGGTTAGGCTAGCTCCTGAGCTCCCCAGGAGAACACCTTGTAGAACAAACCTTATTCTCTCCCACATAGCAAAACACACACAGGAGTAGGGTATTACGCCTCCGAGCGGCCCGAACCTGTCTAAATCCTCCTGTCTTCTTTGTGTGCTTTCTTCCTTTGGATCCATCCATCGTTCCGCTGATACACACTGACGCCGACTTCGCCTAAGAACTACTCCCCTAGCCGAATCTCAAAGGGGGGTCTCCTGACTTCCCGCAGTCAAGGTTTCATCCTCCGACAGCTGGCGCGCCAGGTAGGTGGAGTTTCCTTTTCAGGTGTTACGCCGGCGTCCCCAACACCGGCACACTCCATGGCAGGAGGCCATCGTCTGCATGACTACGGCGAGGAGTCCGGCGGCTACACCCCGCCGGGCAGCATTAGCCCCGCGGCGGGCCCGCCGCGTTCTCCCTCTACGTCTTCTTGGGGGCGCGCGGTGCGCGCCGCGCGGGCCGAGTTCGCTCAGTAAGCGGCTTCGGCCCCTCCCCTTGCGGAGGGAGCCGGCAAGTGCACCGCCGGATCCACCGCGGCCTCATCCATGAGGTGCGAATGGACGCGCCGCTCCACGGCGCGCCGGAACCTCGACTTCCAGCCTGTGTCACCGCAGGAAGCCCTCCTAGCGGCGAAAGCCCTCCTGCGCCACCCCCCGGTGTTTACCGGGGCCGGAGGCCGGGAACGGCGCTGGCTCAACGAGGTCACCCACCTTGTGGGTGCGGCCCATCGCCAGGTCGCTACCGGCAGCAGTACAGGGGCCGGGAGAGCCGGCCGCGCGACTTCTAGCGCGAGCTGGCCCGCTGCCCCAAGCCAGGATCAAGCCCAAGGCGCGGCGCCACGCGCCACGCCCGGGACCAAGAACGGCTAGGGCGACCACCGTAACCGGCGAAACCGGCTGCGAGCTCATGAGGACGCCCGGGTCACAATGGAGCGGCAACGCGAGCGGCGCGCGGACGCCGTCAGGTGTTCCGAGGCCCAGGCCTCTAGCTCCAACCTACTGACGGGGAACCGTCACCCATCGCCCGAGCCTGCTCAGTATGGTGGCTCGGGTTGCCTGGCGCTCTCCCCAGGCCTCCGGCAAGTACGCTGGCCGGCCAAGTTCCGGCCCAGCTTGCCGGAGAAGTACGACGGCTCCATCGACCCTGCAGAATACCTGCAGCTCTACACTACTGCCATCCAGGCGGCTGGCGGTGACGAGAAGGTGATGGCGAACTACTTTCCCGTCGCCCTCAAGGCCCAGGCTCGCTCCTGGATGATGAACCTCCCCGAGGGGTCCATTTACTCATGGGAGAATCTCTGCCACCAGTTCGTGGCGAACTTCCAGGGCACTTTCCCGCGCCCTGGGACTGAGGCAGACCTCCATGCACTGCGTCAGGGCAGGGGCGAGTCACTGAGGAGTTTTCTGCAGCGCTTCAGCCAGGTCCGTAACACTATCCCCCACATCGCTCCTCACACAGTCATCCACGCTTTTCGCTCAGGCGTGCGGGACAAGCGCATGCTCGAGAAGCTGGGCACCCGCGACGTCCAGACCGCGACCGAGCTGTTCAGCCTCGCCGACCTCTGCGCCCGCAAGGAGGAGGCCTGGGCGTGGAACAGACCACGCCCGAAGGCCCCTGACGAGGGCCCCGAAGAGGAGTCCTCACGCTCCGCGTCACGTCGGGACAGGAGGAAGCGCCAGGAGGACAAGGCGGCCGCCGAGCACTTCGCCTGGACTGCTACGGGCACTCCCCGGGCCAACGACGCCCGTGGGGACGACAACAGCGGCAAGCGGCAAAGGGCCGCACGTGCGCCGTCTCCGCCGGCAGCGGTCTGGAAGTGGTGCACCGTCCACGAGACGGATTCGCACGATCTTACGGAGTGCCGCGCCGTCTAAAGCTTGGTCGAGCAGGTCAAGTACTTCCGGCAGGAGCCTTAGCAGGCCAAGCGCGATCGAAGCGATTCGGACGGTCCGATCCCTCTGCGGACGGTCCGATCGTAGCGCCTCGAACGGTCCGACCCTTAGGCGGACGGTCTGAATCCCGCTCCCGAGCTGGAATAGCTTCAAGAGGGCGTGAGTACCTGGACAGCATCGCCTCGGCAATGGCGGGTCCAAGGAAGTCGTCCCGATATGGTCCATATCCTTACCCGAGCCCCCGTGCCTGGGCATATATCGACCGCGTCAAACCACATTTCAGTCTGGGGCCCCCTGGGTCCTGGGCACATATTTGAGCCGAGGCACGGATTCCCGAATCCGCGCCCCGGGCCCGACACCGAGGTGCCGAACCAGGGCGGCCTCGCCAAGGCGAGTGCAAGTCTAGGAACGCGACACCCAGAATAGGGCGCGATAGCCTGGACAGCACCGCCCCGGCGAGAATGCGTCCGGAAGGTCGTCTCACATCCCATATTCAAGCCCGGGCCCCCGGAACCCGGCTTATATCAAAACCATATTCCAGTCCGGGCCCCCGGGTCCCGGACACATATCCTCCGCATGACAGCCAGGGCCCCCGGTTCCCAAGCACATGCCTCTCCCCAGTCTCGAGGCTTGCGAGGGAAGCGAGTCCGAGCTCCATCCCTAGGCACATCAAGCACCTTCACAAATCTATCTGTATAAACATCCTGTAAGTTGCGGTGAGCCCGGGCCAACGCCGGATTTCCCTAAAATCTCAGCGCTGGCCGGGGCCCCATGTATATACACTTTACATAAGCAGCGTTTTTAATATCCTTCCTGGTCTCGTTCCTCTCGTCTTTTTCCGTGTGTTGCGTTCGCGGCAGTCTCACCCCCTGGGGGTACCATCGGGCCGCGCCCGTACGACGGCTGGATTATGCGCAGAACCCAGCCGCCATACGGGCGCAACCACAAGGACGCCTTCGGGAGGTGATTGACGCCACGGCTCGTAGCATGGGATGGACAAAGGAACGAACCGGACGCTCTCACAGTTCGTCATGTGCAGATTAGACCAATTCCCGGCAGGTTTTAGGCAGGATTTCCGAACCTCGACGCGGGCTGCGGAGCCCGGCCTGGCCGGCTCTTCCCCGGCAACCACCGAGGCACCGGACGCCCTGCTGCCTGACGACCCCGTGCCCGGTCAAGCCGGTTCCCCCGGCCTCGCGGCGCCCAGGGGCACGGAGGGCCCCCGGATCCGGAAGACGGAAGAAGCCTAACCTGCGAACCTAAATCGATTCGCCAAGACCCGCGCTCGGGTGCTCGCGGTCCCGGGGCACGGGTAACGATTCAACCGTTCCGCGCGACTCGTCCCCGGGCCCTTCACGGTCCTCAGGGGCCGAGTTCCCAGGGCAATTCTCGTTGCTCTCGGAAGCCAGGCTCCCGGGGTAGGCGGCTACCCGACGCGCTGCGACCGTCCGGGGCCGCTGGCGCCCCGAGTCGGAGGCCGCCTGGCACTCGACGCTTCCCGGGAAATCAACAGCGTCACCAACAGCAGACGCGAACAATCCCCGGAACAACACCATAAGCAAAGGTACGAAAATATAAACGTCATCATATATCCATACAAATATCTCTCTTTGTACAAGACAGGCAAAACCGGAGCGCAAGCACGAGCGAGGCCCGGATCGCACGGGGGGCGGTCACCGGTGTACTTCTGACCGGACCCCGGGCGACGTCGGAAGGGGAGCGCTCGGGGGCATGGAGGGCCCCCGGGCCCTGAAGGCGGCCGCGGATGGCGTCAGAAGGAAACTGGCGTCTTCCTCGACCTCTTCGTTAGCCATCGGCTCCACCAGATGTTCGCGCCCGGAGACACCGTCGCACAGGAAGAGGTCGCTGGCCTTCTTCAGACCAGACCCCGGGCGGCGTCAGAAGGGGACCGGCGTCTTCCTCAACCCCTTCGTCAGGCATCGGCTCTACAAGGCGCTCGCCGCGGTCGAGGAACCCTGCCTCCGGGGCAGCGAACTCGGCCACGGCCTCCCGCGCCTCCTCGCGAACCACCGCGACTTCCTTGCGCACGGCAAACTCACACCCCCGAGACGCGAGCCCGGCCTCTTGGGCCTAGACGCTTTCCTCTCGGGAGAGTGTTTCCTTCTCCCACGCCTCCTTCTCGGACCAGGCTTCCTCAACGCTTCATTCCATGTTTCCAGCCCAGGTCCCGGGCACATATCTCGTCTAAATCAACAAGTCGTCAAGCTACACCAGTTCATAGCGAACCAGGTGCACCCCGCGTCCCCTCTTTTCTTCAAGACGTGGCCCTGTTCCTGCCCGGGGCTGATCCCGGCCGAGCAACAGGGCCAGGGGCCACTATCGGCGAAATGGGACCGGGGGTCCCCCAGTCCCCGGGGACGCGAGGGTCTTCGGTCGCAACAAATACTCCGTGCCCACATTCTGCGCAAGAAAAGGGCGGCTACGGCGGCTAAGTCCCTGGGCTCCGGCACTGCCTTAACCCGGCGCCTGATCCCGGGAGCCACCTCCCCGGGCCCCGAGTCCCGGTGCCGACTGCCTCGGCCCCGGCCCCGGGTGCCGACTGCCCGGACCCCGGGGCCAGGTGCCAGGTGCCGACTACCTTGGCCCCGAGACCCGGGTGCCGACTAGGGACTCACATCTTCCGCCCCGAGAAGCTCGGGAAGTGGGTCCCGGTTGATCGGCTTCTGAAGGACCGGATTCCCCCGGTTTGATCGGCTCCTCCCGGTGATCGGTTTCTCCCAGTCGGACCAGCTTTCCAATTACCAGCATTAATGGTTACGCGACGGGGCATGTCGCCCCTGTCGCCTGCTTGGCCACGTGTGGGTCTCCCATGATGGCCCCCCGCGGGCCTGCTCTGCCATGTGTGGATGTCTCGTGACGACCCCCCGTGGACACCCGACAGTGCAGTCAGAAGACTTTTGACTTCAGCAGTGACGACGTGCTCCGTCACATCCCGTCACATCCTCACGACTTTAGCCGCCTGCAGCAAACCTACTCCGGCATGGGCACGGCAGGCAGGCGTGAGCGATTGGACATTCCTCCAACTCCGGCGTGGGCGTCGCAGGCGGACGTGGCAACAGGAGAACTCGCCAGAAAGTCTCTCTCAGTGTGCTGGCACTGTAGACTCCCCTTCGCTGATAAAAGGAGGATCCATGCCAATGAAAAAACGGGCTTAGATTGACTCCTGGAGCCCCGGTCTTCTTCTTCTTCCTTGAGCCCGGGTCTTCTTCTTCTTCTTCCTGGCCTCCGAGCTAAGCTCCTAGACAGTCTTAGCTCCCGGGTTAGGCTAGCTCCTGAGCTCCCCAAGAGAACACCTTGTAGAACAAACCTTATTCTCTCCCACATAGCAAAACACACACAGGAGTAGGGTATTACGTCTCCGAGTGGCCCGAACCTGTCTAAATCCTCCTGTCTTCTTTGTGTGCTTTCTTCCTTTGGATCCATCCATCGTTCCGCTGATACACACTGACGCCAACTTCGCCTGAGAACTACTCCCCTGGCCGAATCTCAGAGGGGGGTCTCCTGACTTCCCGCAGTCAAGGTTTCATCCTCCGACAATGTGACTTACCGCGCGAAAGTAGTCCTGGTCACGATGTCTAGGATACATGTCCATCGTAGCGGCGACGTGTGGCTGTAGATCATCTGGGGTGAACGTTACGCGTATGCGGGTACGGGGCTGGTACCACCTGAGGTATGCTAGGTAATGCTGCTCAGTGTGTGGAAGTATCTCCTCGATGATATCCTCCGTCGCCAACAACCAGTCCTCCACATACTTCTGCAGTCGGGGATACCAATGAGCGCCGGCTGCCTGTCCCCTACGATTATACCTATTTGCAAAGAGTGCATTAGAGTACATTAAAGAGTGGTAGTACTAAACAAATATCGCAGTTGTACTTACCGGTGCACATCGCGCGGCACAATGACCTCTATGGGCATAGGGAAGATCTGACGTAGGCCGAACTGTCACATCACGCGCTGCGGACAGTGTGGCTCGACGAAGATGTCGAACACCAACGGCACTTTCGTCATCCAGTACGCCTGGTCGCGCGTGCAAAGAGTACAGAGTCCGAGAGGTGCACGGGCCGCGATGGCCTGTGGACTATACGGCTCCCAGACGACGTCGCTGGGCAGCAGACAGTCGAACTCCAGAACGAACTCGGGGTAGGCCCTCCTAACCTGGTTGTGGGCGTAACGACGCTGCAAAATAAGAAAGAATTACACGTCAGTGTTTGCGCATATGTGGTAAACATAGAATTTCACATTATATACCTCACAGCGACACCATATCGTCCCCATAGTCGGGCCGTCCTCAGGCCACTGCCCGTACAAGCCTCCAAGGCCACCCTCGTAGGAAGAGAGCTCAGTGAGAGGGCGGCCTATCGCGAAATGCTCGGCCGCTCATAGCTGCAGAAGAAGAGGGCAACCGGCGAGAATCACACCTGGATCAGTCTTTGTGCACGCGTCACAAAGAGCACGATACGTCGCCGCTAGCACAGCATATCCCCAGCTCCACTGCGGTACGCAGCCGTCCTCGCTGCCGGCGATCGCACGAGCGTAGTGGATCAGTCCCTTGTCCACCGTGTGACCGTGAGTGTTGGTGAACATCACCCACCCGAACAGCCACAATAGGTACGCCTCCATGCTCCGCCGCACCGACTATTCGTCGGCGTTGTTGTCTAGCTTGTCAGGCTGTAAAGGAAGATCATAGTCAGCATCACTGTTCCTTTATAGGTCGGATGATTGTGAATCAATTGAATCTACGACTTACGGTGAACTGTAGCAGCCGCGCCTGCGAGGGGCCAGTCGTGGTGTAAGGCGGTAGCGAACCCAGCATACCAAGGCCAGGTCGACGGTGCACGGCCTCGAACCGATCAGATATGTCCTGCGCCCAACCGTGCCCCCCGTCAACCGGACCGACTGCATCCCCTGCGAGGGGAAGTCCCAGCAGGTAGGACACGTCCTGGAGTGTGGGAGTCATCTCGCCACACGGTAGGTGGAACGTGTGGGTCTCCGGTCTCCATCGATCCACCAGCGCTGCCAGAAGTGACCGGTCAGCGTCCCATTGCCTGGCGGGGTCTCTCTCGTCCGGTGCGGGCTCAACTAGCCTGCACAGCGGAAGAAGTCCAGCCTCACACAACCTGCCAAATATAGCACTGTATTCAATATCGGGGAAAACATAGATATGCACAAATGATGTGAATGAATATTCGTACAGCTTTTACCTCTAACGGAACCGGGGGTCTATCCGCAGGAGCTGACGTGAAGGCCGTGGACGGAAGGTGCCTAGCTGGCCACCCTCGACGGCTGACAGGTAAGATCGGTGGGACTGGTCGAGACCCCGGTCGAGCAGCTCTGGTGTAGGGTACGCCATACTTGCATACAAATAGAGAGTTAGCGTAAATTAGTTTTAATGTTTATAGCATTGTTACATGACAATAAAAAACAACAGTACGATACATGTCATTCTATAACAAAGATCAAGTATAGACTTACACTACACCCCAGTACCACCAATTGTTCGAGAACGTCTAAGATGGGATCGTCTTGAAGTTGTGCCTTCACTCGTAGGACGACTACCATCAGCGGCTGAACCCGACGGTCCAGCTTCCGCCGCACTTGGACCGGCTGCATCCTTTGGACATTTCTTATATGTATGACCTGTTTGGTCACACTTTGAACAACGTTTAAGTCTTCCACCAGATTCTGACTCATTCATGTCATTACGGATGCGTCTTGTCTTGTGGCGACCTGTTTTATCCCTTAATTTTGTTGGGTCAGGAATGTAGATAGCTTGAGGATTCTCAGTAGTAAATGTCCTCACTATACCGAACCGTATATCTCTCCACTCCAGATATTATAGATTGCTTCTTTTCTGAAATAAGGTGAGACAAAATAACGTGCTTCGATTCCACACTCACCACTCGCGGTAATCACATGGGAACATGGCTTGTGGAGAAAAGTAGTTTTTTGGCATGAGCACTTGCAGGTCCCGTCTTCTTTGAGCACACACTCCTGCATAACTCTTTTGCGGTAGATTCCCCGCATGCCCTTGTCGACACACAATATTTCAAATCTGTGTTCTTGTGTGCCTTGAGGTAGAGCACGATGTCTTCGGGCCTTATTACTTTTATCTTGCAGGTACTTAGTGAGCAGTGTTCCAAAAAAAATATTATTATCCGTCATTGAGGGGCCAGCTGCTCTGAACCGATCTCTAAAGTACTTGCATGTCCCATGCAAGATAAATTCAACTATTCCAACAAGTGGAAGCCCTCGAACACCACGCATCACCCAGTTATAGACCTCTGTCAAATTTGTGGTCATTATGCCAAATCGAGAACCATCCTTGTCATACAACAATGCTCATTTCTCCTTTGGCTCATTCTCAATCCACTCTGAAAATTTTCTAACTGAGGATGCATGCCTTCTTCTCATACGAGGTCCATCGCTTGATAGAGGTCCAAGAGCTTCCGGAGCCTCGTCCCCTCCAATAGTAGCCCTCCTGGACTGCTTATCTGTTTGTTTAGAGGTCAGCTCATCCAATCTCCTCCAAAGCTCTTTGAACTTCTTCTCTTGATTCTGGGCGCAAAGCCTCTTGAAAAGATCCATAAGGTGCTTATTTCTAAACTATTTGTAGAAATTAGCACCCATATGACGCATGCACCATCTGCTTTGGACATCAGACCACCTTGGTGGGTATCCCTTCTCAACACATCCATATCTCAATTCCTCAATTGCACGCAGCAAGCCGGCGTGACGGTCATGTATGAGGCATACGTCTGGTCTCATCCGTACAACTGTTGTCTTAACCCTTTCTAGGAACCAATACCAGCTATCAGTGTTCTCACTTTCAACAAAAGCAAAAGCCACCGGTAGAACTTGATTGTTTCCATCAACTCCAATTGCTGTTAATATCTGTCCTCTGTATTTTCCAGTCAGAAATGTCCCATCGATGCAAAGTGTAGGACGACAATGGATAAATGCCTGAATGCAAGCACCTAGTGCAAAGAATACTCGTTGCAACACTTGAGTATTACCATGGTCAATTGATGGAAAGGCTTTCAAGTCGTAGTACGTCTCCGGATTTCTCTGAAGAATACAGCCTAACAGACGAGGCAAACTATCATAAGATGCTTTAAATGTGCCAAACCTCATCTCTACAACCTTCTGTTTTGCCCTCCAAGCCTTAGCATAACTAATTGTATATTTGAATTTCTCTTCAATATGTCTAACAATTGACCTTGGTTCGTACCCTAGATTGTTGACAATATGAGAGTACATCTCTGTTGCAACAAATGCAGAGGTCATGTTTCTATGATATTTTTCAGCACCTGCTAAGTAACATAAATGCTCGGTCACGATTGAAACTTGCCAATAATCTTTCCATTTACCCTTGAATGCGTGCACCCGCCATGGATACCCATCCTTCATGCACTTCACTTCATACACTGATTTGTTTTCACGACCGAGAACTCCCTCTGAAGTGACACCGCCCATTGTTTGACTGCCTCCTTTAAATCTTCTACATATGCGTACTTAGCCCCCTGAATGACCTCATTCTGCTTGTACTCCCATGGCACATGATGCTGCTCGGAGATAGCAAGCGTAGAGAAGTCCTCGTTGCTCTATTCTGCAGGCATCACGTTGTCCTCATCAGACGAATCATCATGCTCTGCATGCTCATTTTCAGAATCTTCCCTATCCATTTCTTGGACGATCGTGTCGACTTGTTCTCCCTCATCTGCCACACCTGTTGCCTGTCTATCTTCTTCATTCCCTCCTTCATTCCCTCTTTCATTTTCTTCCATTGTTTCGCTATCACCTCCGCCGTACTTGGACCCTCATCATCTTGTACGGGTATTGCACCAGCGGTGTTATCTTTCTCATATATGGACACAAGTATGTCCAATGGCCAGCCACGTTAGAATGCATTCTCCACATACCATCTCCAAGTGGCAGTGCAATCCACCGGCATCAGTTTCCAAAAAAACCTTCAACTGTACGACTGACTACTACATACAAGGTTATTGCGCTGAGCTGGGGGTCCAGTCGAAACCCTCGCATTAGCCAGTTGTATACTGACCCAAAACTTCTCTCAGCTGGCCTATCAATACCCTTAGCCGTTGAACTAAACTCCGACAGATCTACACTGTCTGGACCATATCTCACATTCCCTTGCCCGTGAAATAACTGAAATATCACCTTATTTGACATATCTGTTGATAAAAAATACAGTTAAACTAGGTACCAACATCCTCCTAATATCTAAAACCGTGTATTCCAAATTTTATAAGTACCATTTGTAAAAAAGTAAGTCATATAACAGATTAACTAAAAACCTACAGATCTATATAGTACTATACACGTAACTAGTTAATTACTACATCAATTCTTACATATAAATATAAATTGCAAAGGAACAATGGATTTTACCTGCAGGCAAATCAGCAAACGGGCAGAGCTTCGCTACTTTCGTTCAGCCTCGCTCTCAGCTCTCTTCTGTTTTTTTTCTAATTTGAGTGAATTTTATGACATTTTTTGAGTCTGGGAGGGGGTTTTATATTTGGGGGGCTAAAAACTGCCCTCTCAGAGAGCGGCAAGGGGACCGCCTGCAAAAAAAGCCCTGGAAATGGGCGTTTTGCAGGCGGCCCCCTGGGGGCCGAAAAACCATCCTTGGAAAGGGCGGTTTTTGGTCAATTTTGCAGGCGGACCCCTTGCCGCCCTCTGAGAGGGCGGTTTTTAAAAATCGTCCTCCCAGAGGGCGGTGGGAGTCTATTTTTACAATTTTTTCAAAAAAAATCTACTTTTGTAAATCTTTTAATAAATAAATATAAAAATGCTAAAAATTCGTCGTTTTGGAGTTGAGGTGGACAATCTATCTGAGGACTCCATAGCAGTTGAGTGCTTGAGTGATGATACTACAAATCAAAGCGGAAATGGTAGCGACAAACAGTAACGTCAATTCTTGGTTTTATCCGTGGAGACTCAAGTGGCCGGCAAGATTAACAAAGCGATTTCCTACATGGTGTAAACTGCTATAGTACGAGCCAGAGAGCACGTACTCCCCTCCCAAAATAAATTGATAGGAGTATCTGACTACAAACCTGGAGAGCGTGGGAACAGAAAAGGAGGCCATCATGATACAATGCCAGGTAACATATGTAACAGTCCGACAAGACATGCCTTCATGCTTTTTCTTCAGAATGTATCATCATTGTAGGGTATTTTAATCATGGTGATTGAGTACTAATCCGAATCTTTGCAGGGAAAGATTCAGCCAGAAAACGGATCAATCGGAACTTTACACTTCAAATGATGTATGTAATCCTGTAACTAATGAAATGATGTAGGAGTATTTGACTTGCAACCGGACCACAATGATTGGTGTAGCTGCAAATCTTGCTCTTAAAGCTCTTTGACAAACCGTCTTCGTGTACCTGCAGTCCTCCAAGCGGTGGAATTACTCATGATGTTGACAAAGCAAAAGGATGCCGACAAATATACAGTGCTCACAGCCAATATCACATAATACTAGTATATGAGTACAGTTCTTACCAACCAGGCTTACTGAATTATTATGTACCACGATGGTTTTATAGGATTTCAAGTTTTCGGTCCGTTGCACTCTGAACTTCGCAAGATGATTGAAGTGGTTAGCTGTGATAGAGACGAGGCATAACTGTCATGCATAGTTGGAATCAGAAATTCAGAATGCTATATACCGAGTCGTTATACAGTACTAGTATATCTGATCTTCCGGAATTTCGTATATTCCTCATGTAGTTGTCCATTTTGTATGACTGTCTGATCACATGTTTCAATGTCATTTTAGATATGTTAACTGTCTGATCACATGTTTCAACGTTATCTTGGATATGTTAAGTTCAAACACGAGGTTGGATGGGACATAGCTATCTATATTTTATTGTATACGAAAGTTGTTAGTTGTTTGGTTGGATGAATAGGATGAACTGTTTTTTTAGGTTGGATGGATGAGATCAGATAGAATTAAAAATAGTAAATTAGTAATCAATAACAAAATAGATTAACTATTATTAATCTTATCATAATTAATACTAGTTAACAACAAAATGTACTAACTATACTTAATTAGCACTAATATTGAAATGCTAATCACTAATTAAAAAAACATGCTAACTATAATTAATTAGTGACTAATGATAAATAGCGAAGGTCGATGAGCTCATTCGACCAATTTAACTGGCTCTATTCATCCAGCATCTTTGAAGAGTATTTCTAAACTAGCCACCTTATCTATCCCTCGTCGACGAAAAAAAATCCTAATGACCATCTTCCATCTAACCCTCGTTCATCCAACCAAAGGCATTCCTACTGACTCGAACAAACATGTTAGCACCTAATTCCCGGTTGCCATTGTCCCCCGGCGAAGCCATCTGGCCAAATCAAAGCCACCAGCAGGACGGAATTTTCGGTTGGATTAATTAGCAGCGAAGTACCACTAAGTACCACTACGGCGCGTGATTTCACCGGAACGCATCCAAGTGTCGATCTGACGATGACCAGTCGCTACTCGCTAGGCAACGAGCCCTGGCACCGGCACCGGGCAGCAGCAGAAGCTGTGTCCATCCATCCGTGACTGCGTCTGCGTGACGAACCTACCGTCCCGGCGCGAGATAAGTCCCATCACCATATGACCCGCTCTTGTGAGCGCACCTGCGCGGCGCGGCGCACGCCACGCCCGCGCACACACATCCCACATGCTCCGCCTGCACTGACACTGCGCACTTGCCCAGCCGCGGGAAGTCAGGAACCGCATCCAACCAACAGGTAACAGATTCGCTTGATCGCCATGGCTAATAATGCTCCGCACACAAAAAACTCGCGGTCAACTGCGTTTATCTGCTCGGCAACGTGCAGCGGAGACGAGGCGTCGCCCGTTTGGGCTACTAGCCTTCCCTCTGCGATGCCGGCGTGGGATGATCTGAAAAGCATGTTACTGTTTCAGTTCTAGCGCTAGTAATGCATTTTATTTTTCAATGCACAAGTGCTGAAGAAAAGAGCGATTTGAGTTTGATTGAAGCACTCTAGTAGCTACTATATCATCCTCAAATATTACTCATCCTTTTATTTTAATAACGGACATTTTTTACTCTTTCGTTTAAACTTTAACTATTAATTACTCTTTAATTGTTAGACCTAAATGAACAAAAGTTTAATTCTAAATATATTTAGGACATACTCCGCTTTAATAACATGTGATTATTTCTAGTGTTTATAAATATTTAACTAAAAAAACGAGTGGTTAAAGCTCAAAATTGAATAGTGTCGAGTGTCAATTATTAAAAAATAAAGGGAGTACTATCTTTATAATATTTTAAATTACAAAAGTACTAATATTTTAAAATAGATGTAGTAGTATGTTTTGTAGGGTGATGCGCGTGTATCTCGGTTTGGAAGCCGTAGGCAGAGGGTATAGAACACAGTGGGGCAACAGTGTCCTCCTACTCGAAACTGCATGGACCACAACAGTAACTGGAGTCTATGACTGCATATTTTTTGTGGCGCGGCCTTATTTCGAAGCAGTAAAAGGCTAGTACTAGTCTAGTAGTAGGAATTTTTTTGATTTTTATATTTATTTATTAAAAGATTTGCAAAAATAGAATTTTGTTTGAAAAAATTGCAAAAATAGACTCCCGCTGCTCTCTAGGAGGGCGATTTTTAAAAATCGCCCTCCCAGAGGGCGATTTTATGACGTGGCTGACGGCCGTTGGCCCCCCTGCCGACGGCCGTCAGCCATTTTGCAGGCGGCCCCCCGGACACCCAAAAACCGCCCTCTGAGAGGGCGGCAAGGGGACCGCCTGCAAAATATGCCCAAAAACCGTCCTCTGAAAGGGCGGTTTTTGGCTCCGGGGGGCCGCCTGCAAAGTCGCCCATTTCCAGGGCGGTTTTTTGCAGGCGGCCCCCTTGCCGCCCTCTGGGAGGGCGGTTTTTAGCCCTCGGGTATAAAACCCCCCTCCCAGACTCAAAAAAATGTCATAAAATTCACTCAAATTAGAAAAAAAAAAGGAGAGAGCTGAGAGGGCGAAAGAAGCGAAGCTCTGCCCGTTTGCTGATTTGCCTGCAGGTAAAATCCATTGTTCCTTTGCAATTTCTATTTGTATGTAAGAATTGATGTAGTAAAGTACTAGTTATGTGTATAGTACTATATAGATCTGTAGTTTTTAGTTAATCTGTTAGATGACTTATTTTTTGTACAGATGGTACTTATAAAATCTGGAATACACGGTTTTAGATGTTAGGAGGATGGTGGTACCTAGTTTAACTGTATTTTTCATGAACAGATATGCCAAATAAGGTGATATTTCAGTTATTTCATGGGCAAGGGAATGTGAGATATGGTCCAGACGGTGTAGATCTGTCGGAGTTTAGTTCAACGGCTAAGGGTATTGATAGGCCAGCTGAGAGAAGTTTTGGATCAGTATACAACTGGCTGATGCGAGGGTTTCGACTGGACCCTCAGCTCAGCGGAATAACCTTGTATGTAGTAGTCAGTCGTGTAGTTGAAGGTTTTTTTTGGGAACTGATGCCAGTGGATTGCACTGTCACTTGGAGATGGTATGTGGAGAATGCATTTCAACGTGGCTGGCCATTGGGCATACTTGTGTCCATATATGAGAAAGATAACAACGCTGGTGCAATGCCCGTATAAGATGATGAGGGTCCAAGTACGGCGGGAGGTGATAGTGAAACAATAGGAGGGAATGAAGAAGATAGACAGGCAATAGGTGTGGCAGATGAGGGAGAACATATCGACACGATCGTCCAAGAAATGGCTAGAGAAGATTCTGAAAATGAGCATGCAGAGTATGATGACTCGTCTGATGAGGACAACGTGATGCCTGCAGAATGGAGCAACGAGGACTTCTCTGCGCTTACTATCTCCGAGCGGCATCATGTGCCGTGGGAGTACAAGCAGAATGAGGTCATTCAGGGGGCTAAGTACGCATATGTAGAAGATTTAAAGGAGGCAGTCAAACAATGGGCGGTGTCACTTCAGAGGGAGTTCTCGGTCGTGAAGTCAAACAAATCAGTGTATGAAGTGAAGTGCATGAAGGATGGGTGTCCATGGCGGGTGCACGCATTCAAGGGTAAATGGAAAAATTATTGGCAAGTTTCAATCGTGACGGAGTATTCATGTTACTTGACAGGTGTTGAAAAATATCATAGAAACATGACCTCTGCATTTGTTGCAACAGAGATGTACTCTCATATTGTCAACAATCTGGGGTACGAACCAAGGTCAATTGTTAGACATATTGAAGAGAAATTCAAATATACAATTAGCTATGATAAGGCTTGGAGGGCAAAACAGAAGGTTGTAGAGATGAGGTTTGGCACATTTGAAGCATCTTATGATAATTTGCCTCGTCTATTAGGCTGTATTCTTCAGAGGAATCCGGAGACGTGCTATAACCTGAAAGCCTTTCCATCAATTGACCATGGTAATAAAAGTGTGTTGCAACGTGTATTTTTTACACTAGGTGCTTGCATTCAGGCATTTATCCATTGTCGTCCTATCCTCTGCATCGATGGGACATTTCTGACTGGAAAATATAGAGGACAGCTATTAACAGCAATTGGAGTTGATGGAAACAACCAAGTTCTACCGGTGGCTTTCGCTTTTGTTGAGAGTGAGAACACTGATAGCTGGTATTGGTTCCTAGAAAGGGTTAAGACAGCAGTTGTACGGATGAGACCAGACGTATGCCTCATACATGACCTTAACTCCGGCTTGCTGCGTGCAATTGAGGAACTGAGAGATGAAAGTGTTGAGAAGGGATACCCACCAAGGTGGTCTGATGTACAAAGCAGATGTTGCATGCGTCATATGGGTGCTAATTTCTACAAACAGTTTAGAAATAAGCACCTTATGGATCTTTTCAAGAGGCTTTGCGCCCAGAATCAAGAGAAGAAATTCAAGGAGCTTTGGAGGAGGTTGGATGAGCTGACCTCTAAACAAACAGATGAGCAGTCCAGGAGGGCTACCATTGGAGGGGATGAGGCTCCACAAGCTCTTGAACCTCTATCAACTGATGGACTTCATATAAGAAGAAAGTCTGCATCCTCAGTTAGAAAATTTTCAGATTGGATTGAGAATGAGCCAAAGGAGAAATGGGCATTGTTGTATGACAAGGATGGTTCTCGATTTGGCATAATGACCACAAATTTGGCAGAGGGCTATAACTGGGTGATGCGTGGTGTTCGAGGGCTCCCACTTGTTGGCATAGTTGAATTTATCTTGCATGGCACATGCAAGTACTTTAGAGTTCGGTTCAGAGCAGCTGGCCCCTCAATGACGGATAATAATCTTTTCTTTGGAACGCTGCTCACTAAGTACCTGCAAGATAAAAGTAATAAGGCCCGAAGACATCGTGCTCTACCTCAAGGCACACAAGAACACAGATTTGAAATATTGTGTGTCGACAAGGGCATGCGCGGAATCTACCGCAAAAGAGTTGTGCAGGAGTGTGTGCTCAAAGAAGACGGGACCTGCAAGTGCTCGTGCCGAAAACCTACTCTGCTCCACAAGCCATGCTCTCACGTTATTGCCGCTAGCGGTGAGTGCGGGATCGAAGCACGCTATTTTGTCTCACCTTATTTCAGAAAAGAAGCAATCTATAATACCTGGAGTGGAGAGATATACGGTTTCGGTATAGCGGGGACATTTACTACGGAGAATCCTCAAGCTATCTACATTCCTGACTCAAAAAAAATTGAGGACTAAAAAAGGTCGCCGCAAGACAAGACGCATCCGTAATGACATGGATGAGTCAGAAGTCGGTGGAAGACTTAAACGTTGCTCAAAGTGTGACCAAACAGGTCATACCTATAAGAAATGTCCAAAGGATGCAGCCGGTCCAAGTGCGGCAGAAGCTGGACCGTCGGGTTCAGCCGCTGATGGTAGTCGTCCTACAGGTGAAGGCACAACTTCAAGACGACCCCGTCTTAGACGTTCTCGAACAATTGGTGGTGCTGGGGTGTAGTGTAAGTCTATACTTGATCTTTGTTGTAGAATGACATGTATCGTACTGTTGTTTTTTATTGTCATGTAACAATGCTATAAACATTAAAACTAATTTACGTTAACTCTCTATTTGTATGCAGGTATGGCGTACCCTACACCAGAGCTGCTCGACCGGGGTCTCGACCAGTCCCACCGGTCTTACCTATCAGCCGTCGAGGGTGCCCAGCTAGGCACCTTCCGTCCACGGCCTTCACGTCAGCTCCTGCGGATAGACCCCCGGTTCCGTCAGAGGTAAGAGCTGTACGAATATTCATTCACATCATTTGTGCATATCTATGTTTTCCCCGATATTGAATACAGTTCTATATTTGGCAGGTTGTGTGAGGCTGGACTTCTTCCGCTGTGCAGGCTAGTTGAGCCCGCACCAGACGAGAGAGACCCCGCCAGGCGATGGGAAGCTGACCGGTCACTTCTGGCAGCGCTGGTGGATCGCTGGAGACCGGAGACCCACACGTTCCACCTACCGTGTGGCAAGATGACTCCCACACTGCAGGACGTGTCCTACCTGCTGGGACTTCCCCTCGCAGGGGACGCAGTCGGTCCGGTTGACGGGGGGCACGGTTGGGCGCAGGACATATCTGCTCGGTTCGAGCCCGTGCAGCGTCTACCTGGGCTTGGTATGCCGAGTTCGCTACCGCCTTACACCACGGCTGGCCCCTCACAGGCATGGGTGCTACAGTACACCGTAAGTCACGGATTCATTTGCTTCACAATCATCCGACCTATAAAGGAGCAGTGATGCTGACTATGATCTTCCTTTACAGCCTGACAAGCTAGACGACGACGCCGACGAATACTCGGTGCAGCGGAGCATGGAGGCCTACCTGTTGTGGCTGTTTGGGTGGGTGATGTTCACCAACAGTCACGGGCACGTGGTGGACAAGGGACTGATCCACTACGCTCGTGCGATCGCCGACAGCGAGGACGGCTACGTACCGCAGTGGAGCTGGGGATCTGCTGTGCTAGCGGCGACATACCGTGCTCTTTGTGACGCGTGCACGAAGACCGATCCAAGTGCGATTCTCGCCGGTTGCTCTCTCCTTTTGCAGCTATGGGCAGCAGAGCGTTTCGCGATAGGCCGTCCTCTCATTCAGCTCTCTGCCTACGAGGGCGGCCCTGGAGGCTTGTATGGGCAGTGGCCCGAGGACCGCCCGACTATGGGGACGGTATGGTGTCGCCGTGGGGTACGTAATGTGAAATTTTATGTTTACCACTTATGCACAAACACTGACGTGTAATCTTTTCTTATTTTGCAGCGTCGTTACGCCCACAACCAGGTTAGGCGGGCCTACTCCGAGTTCGTTATGGAGTTGGACCGCCTGCTGCCCAGCGACGTCATCTGGGAGCCCTATAGTCCATAGGCCATCGCGGCCCGTGCACCGCTCGGACTCAGTACTCTTTGTATGCGCGACCAAGCGTACTGGTTGACGAAAATGCCGTTGGTGTTCGACATCTTTGTCGAGCCCCACTGTCCACAGCGCGTGATGCGACAGTTCGGCCTACGTCAGGTCTTCCCTATGCCCATAGAGGTCGTTGTGCCGCGCGATGTGCACCGGTAAGTACAACTGCGATCTTTGTTTAGTAGTACCACTCTTTAATGTACTCTAATGCACTCTCTGCAAATAGGTATAATCGTAGGGGACAGGCAGCCGGCGCTCAGTGGTATCCCCGACTGCAGCGGTACGTGGAGGACTGGTGTTGGCGACGGAGGATGTCGTCGACGAGTTCCGTGCACACACTGAGGAGCATTACCTAGCATACCTCAGGTGGTACCAGCCTCGGACCCGTATACGCGTAACGTTCACCCCAGGTGATCCACAGCCACACGTCGCTGCTACGACAGACACGTATCCTACACACCGTGACCAGGACTACTTTCGCGCGGTAAGTCACTTTATCTTTGCACTTTGTCATTCCCTTTCTAGGTAGCCACGGTTCTAACACATAATCAAGTCACATTTGAAATAGGCCGACGCAGCGCGACAGATTCAGGGTGATGTCAACGCGGTGTTCGGACGGTTGGACACTGGGATCGTGCTGACTGCGGACGAGCAGAGGACGACCTTCGGGAGGATTCGTCAGGCGTTGCACACAGTGCTTCGTGCGCTCACTTGTCGCGCGGCTGACGCGGTACCTCCCATCTATATACAGCAGCAGCAGCCACGGCCAGCAGGAACAGGACGAGGAGCAGGAGTGCGCTCACAGGGTTCCAGTCAGCCATCTGGCCCCTCCAGAGGTAAATTCTACTAACCTTCCGTTCATAATATGTTTCCTTGTACGACATGCACCGTTGTACATCAATATGCTTTCCTACAGCCTTCGCTACACCGTACCTACATCCCTCTGGAGCTAGCACGTCGATGCATGAAGTGTACCACACACGACCACACGCGCAGCTGGGCATGACAAGTGCCCCCGGTGCCACCACAGGAGGTCCTTCAGGTTATATCAAAATTTACTTTTCTCTTGTAAAATTTCGATTTGCAATAATCAATAATTTGGTGTACATTGTTCCACTCTACAGCGCCATCGATGTTTGCTGGCGCTGGCTCCTCCACGCAGGGCGCACGCGGCAGCGGTTGGGCACCGGGTCCTTTCGAGGGGGACGACTTAGAGGACGAGGACGAGGACGAGGGCGAGGAGATCCACGAGATACTAGCTGCCTCGCAGCTCGAAGGAGCTCCGCCACCACAGACACAGGACCCACCGGTTGCCACACCCGTGCAGACGACCCGCGCTGGCCGTGCTGTACCACCAGACCGGTTGACGTACTCCCAGGGACAGGTGCGAGCGCAGGGTAGGAAGTCGAAGAGCACTAGAGGTTACGGTCCGGGCCCGTAGTACTTTGTGTCTGTAATAGTTTGTCTGTTGTATATAATGTTTTATTAATTCTACGTTTCCTGATGAAACCACTTTACTTCGTTTACGCTCATCGATCAAACGACATATTTCTCACGATCTACGTTTCTGACGAATCTGATAAAAAATATGAATTTTCGAGTGTCAACTTCACGACCAAAGTACATTCCGAGCGGTGACAACCGAACACACATTAACTATCATACAAACCTATTGATATCCAACTAGCGATGCAACTACTGTGTAAGGACGGCGCGGCCAGGAAGCAGCGACAGTATGCGCCTAGGAAATAGTGACGGCAGCCGGTACTCACATAAAAATTGATTTCGAAAATTAATTTTTCTAAATCAATTTTTTTCTTTTTTTTTCGGCATGTTGGTCCGGACTGTCCGAATAGGGTCCGGACATTAACGCTAAATACCGCCCTCTAGTTGGGCGGCAAGTCAAAAACCGCCCACCCAGAGGGCGGCAAGGGGGCCGCCTGTAAAATGGCCGGCCCCCGGGCGCATTTTGCAGGCGGCCCCCTTACCGCCCTTTGAGAGGGCGGTTTTTGGGAGGCCGGGGGCCCGCCTGCAAAATGGCTGACGGCCGTCGGCGGGGGGCCAACGGCCGTCAGCCACGTCATAAAATCGCCCTCTGGGAGGGCGATTTTTAAAAATCGTCCTCCCAGAGGGTGGCGGGAGTCTATTTTTGCAATTTTTTCAAACAAAAATCTATTTTTGCAAATCTTTTAATAAATAAATATAAAAATCAAAAAAATTCTAATAGTAGAAGGTTTCAGCTCAGAGAACGTAAACTCAAGCCCATACGAAAAGCATAAGGCCCACTAAATCTTATTAGAGGCCCATCTTCCTGGGCCGACGACTATCGCACAACTAACTCGGGCAGTGACGGGCACTCGGGCCACTCCTCGCCTTGTCCAGCTATTCCACCGAGCACCAAGCAGCGCCTCATGGCGGCGGCCGCCGGGGACGGTGAGGGCGCGAAGCCGACGCAGCAGCAGGAGCAGCAACCGGCGGCGGTGGAGGCTGGGGTGGCGTCGGGAGGCGGCGTGATCGCAAAGCTGGAGGAGCAGTGGCGGAAGACGAAGGAGCACGCGGAGACCTACCCATACGTCTGGGGATCCTACATCCTCGTCTACGGCGGCCTCGGCACCTACCTCACCTGGCGCTGGCGGAAGCTCCGCCGCACCGAGGACCGAGTCCGAGTACTCCAGGCCCGGCTCCGCCAACTCGCCACCGCCGAGGAGTCGCAGGCGGCTTCCACCCCAGCTCCTCCTCCTCCCTCACAGCAGCCGCCACTGGCTGGACCAGGCAAGTCGACCTCTGCCCCATGACAAAGTAAGCCCCCGCAGCTTGGAGAGAAAGGTGACATATTACAAAACAATTACTGCGTCATTTGACCTCGATGCAGTTTTTGGTTTCTTGTTTAGTAGGTGATCCTAGATTGCAAGGAGATAGGTGAAATGTAGAATGCTAAGTGGCCTTTGGGAATTCGGTGCCCGTACACGAAATCATTATGCAAAAGGTTAAATCATTCTGCAAAAGGTTAGATTTTTGTGATCCATCTTTGATACATTCGCATCATCTCTGTATTTCTCACATTTTGCAGTGCTGGGGTAAACTGATTTGCACTTTTGCCCTCCAGATTCATGTAATCACCTGATACTGATATATTTATGTTTGTTTAATCGGATCTTGTTGAACCATCATCATTGCAGATCTTGTGGGGAATTTGATAGGGAAACCTAAACAAACATACTATAATGCGATTTTCTTTCACATGGATGATTGGATTTGGAGGGGAACAATACAAATGGTCCTTAGGATAAATTGACTGAATAAGGTCACCCTATGTGTTTGCATTGGCCTTAACATTGCTGATGATTTCTGGAGACCTGAACCTAAAACTGGCTATCGTAAATTATAGAGTAGCTTGGTTTGGATAGCTCAATGTGGGCATCAAAGTATCGATACTCACTGTTGTGCCTGAAATCGATTGAATAAGGTCACCCTATGAGTTTGCGTTGGCCTTAACATTGCTGATGATTTCTGGAGGCCTGGACATAAAACTGGCTATAGTAAAATATAGAATAGCTCGGTTTGGGTAGCCCAATGTGGGCATCAAAGTGTCGATTCTCATTGTTGTGCCTAAGAAATTATTGAGCTTTGAACTTCCCTTTCCCTTAACGTCATGTTTTGCTTTAGGCTTCTTCCCAACTTTTGTGATTCAATGATTGCAAACTGTCTTGACATTTTTCCTGAGTTACCTGGTGCCAAAAATTTCAAATCGAGTTATTTCTAGTTAGCAGTTTGGCGCGTCCATTTTTTCCTACCATTTTTGGTTTTATAGTTTGCTCCATGCATTATTGTTTGTTATTGCTGCAATGCATTGAATACAAATATGTCTGTACGAGTAGATGATATAGACCATTACTGTACAGTCAAAATGCTAGTAGTCCTGTAATTGCCACGAACTTTGCAAGCAAAACACCTATAATATAAGGCGTACTTAAATGCTCCCATTCACAACCCTTGCTTGGAATTGGATTCCATGTCGTGGCAATACCATCAGCCTACAAACATTCAGGGAGCTGTCTGGGTTAAGCTCTTGCATTGGAAGCCCACTAAGCTAGGATATTTATTTCCTAAGTTATCATGTCTGGAACTTGATCTTAATTCGCCTCGTCCCACTCTTCACTGTTTCGAAATGTGATTCTGTTATGGGAGTACAATAATTCCGACCCCATAGGAGCTTGTGGGGCTGTTGACCAAGGTTGGACTCGTTTGGAATGTCGACCAGATGAGCTCGTTTTTCTTTCCAAGGAAAAATGTAAATACTGGGATTCTCCATTCCATAAGCTACTTTGACTATTAAGTGCTGACCGTTTTCATTTATTTGTGACAGTAGTCTAAAATCAACAGCATGATTCAGACTTTCAGAGTAGCTGATAGGTGTGGCTAAGGTCATTCAGATTTCGCTTTGCCAGTACTGCTAGGATTGACAGTCTGCTAAGTCTGGTAGCTCGAGGAACGAGCAAGATCAGCAGGTTTGGAAGCCAAGACATGGTCCTTGCACAGCTCACCAACGACTGATGCCACTGGAGCTCCATCTGCAGCAAAGGCAACAAAATAGTACACACTGGGTAGGTGCCCCGCTGATGCCTTCTGCTACTCTGCCCGACACGGGCATGTGGCGCCGGGCAGAACCCTTGTGCCAAGAACTGGCCTTTGATTCCTTTTACCAAGCCCCTCTCATTCCGGTTCATGAACTCTCACTATATTCACTGCAGACTTGCTCCCCAAACCTTACCTCTGATCCCGGTAAAAATTGTAAATTTGTGCCTTTTTTTTGGGAAGAGGTTTAACCTATTTCGTGGTGTCCTTGTGATTGATCCAAGTGCTATGACCTTGGCCCTGGTTAGATGTGGTGAACTGCATTTTAACTGAATACAGGTGTCGACAGGCTGATCCTGCAGGCACAACTGTTATTTATTTGCGAAACTGTTAAGCCACTGTGGCAGTGTGATTCATCACATTTTGGTGGTCACTGTTTCATAATAACTAAAAGACAGATCGGTCTGAGGGGGATAACTGAGCATTCCACGCTGAAATGAAAAGACTATGCTTATTAATTGGGAGGGCCACTGGAGAAAATGGGCTTTGTCGGAGGACTCTAGATCGGCATGAAATCGCTCTGGCCACTACTATCTGCCTCACCGTTAATCCTACTAAATAAATAAACAAACTAATCTATAAGAGACTAACCACAGGATCATGGTGTTAACCTCAGAAACGCAACAAAATGCAGAGGAGATTTTTATACAGATCACCTCGTGGTGGCTGTATTGCTAGGGTATAGTACCATTGTCAGTTTTCTCTAAACCACAGTAATTAGTCCGTTTCAACTCGGTTAGACTGATGTTTTGGGGAGACAAATTGTCGAGATCCGTTTTTGGAGTTCGTTTCGTTTCAGAGGCGGCATTTTCTGCACCTTCATTTATTTGTAGGGTTACGACAGCCTCTGAACGCAGCTGATGCAGCCTCTCTTCCCCCATCTACACCTCTCATGAATTTTTAAGCCAACTCTCTCAGTCTCAGTCTACCCCTAGCTCGAGCCCCAATCTCTTGCTCTCTCCTTGCTCAGTTGTTCAGTGCTCACCGCCACCGTGACAGGGTGGTGCGTGGCTAGTGGGAAGTGGCAGTATGCCTCAGGTTGACCTGGAGAGCTTGGTGTGCGGCGTGGCCGGCGCCGGCGCCGGCGACAGGAAGGTGTCGTGCGAGACGGTTATCGCGGGGGAGAGCGGGGATGCCTCGCCGCCGCGGATGCCGCCGCCGCCGGACCCTGACTTCCCGCCGGAGTCGATAACCATCCCCATCGGCGACGAGGTGGCCTTCTCGGAGCTGAACCCGATATACGACCGGGACGACTCCACCAAGGGCAGCACCAACCCCAAGTCGGCGGCCAACGGCGCCTCCAACCCCATCCCGGCCAAGTCGCGCTCCAACTCCACGCGCATCGCCGGCGCCCCCGCTGCGGCGACCACGTTCTTCGGCCTGCCAGCTAGCATCCGCCCGGCGTTCACTCGGCGCCGGCCGTCGCAGGGCCGGATCTTGCCCGACAAGCGCTCGGGCGGGCGTGGCGGCGGCGGCGGCAGCAGGGGCGACGGCGAGGAGGAGCCGCAGTCGCCCAAAGTGTCCTGCATTGGCAAGGTGCTGTCCGACCGGGAGAGATACGGCCGCAGTCGGGGGCGGAGGTGGTGGCGCGGGTTGGTGGCCGTGTTCCTGTGCGGCGGCGGTTGCTCTTGCCAAGGAGGAGGAGGAGGGCGACACGCCAGGAAGAAGGTGGCGTTAGATGAGGACCACGACGGGGACGACGACAAGCAGCCGGGCATCGCGGCAATGCGGAGGTTCAAGTCCGGGAGACGAACCGCCTCATGGGTAGAAGAGGCAATAGCAGCGGCGGAGGCCGCCGGCGAGAAGGAGCAGCAGGAGGACGACGACGAGAAGCAGCACGAGAAGGTCGAGCACCATGACACTGAGCAGTGGGCCCCACGACAGGTAAGTTAGGTTGCGGCAGAGGCGGGAAGCAGTAGAAGCTTGGATACGATGGTGGGGACCCGCTGTAAGCGACCGTGGTGTCGGCTCGGGCGCTTGAAGCTGAAGCCAGAGCCGTCTCGAGTTTGTATCCATCAGATTCAGCGACGAGGGCGGGATGGGCGCGGATCCTGCCTGGATTGTGATTGGTGAATTGCCTCGAAATGGGAGTCTTGAATTTATTGGTGGTGTTTTGCTGTTTTGGAATTTTGCACTTGGGGATCGGGAGTGTTGCGTGTTGCGGCCAATGATCGCGTTGTACATACCCAGCAAATGAATAACTGGAGCGCACAATGCGCTGATCCATTCGTGCCCCCGCTACTCCTTTCCGTGATCCTGTCTGTGCCATCCTGTTGAGCATGTGTGACGCCCCGCTATCTTGGTGTGATGCTGTGGAGTGTGGACGCTTGCAGTTGTAGAGTAGTGTACTCTTCTGCGTGCCTAGAGAGACATGGGTATCTAAAAAGCGAGTGATCAGCCGGTAGTTTAGAGCTGGTTCGAATCAGCGGTTAAGCTTTTCCGTGGCATGCAGAAAAAAATCATTATTGTATGATTAATTAAATATTAATTACTATAAACTTAAAAAATAAATTTATTTTATTTTTAAAATAATTTATATATAGAAATTTTTTTTGCAAAAAACATAGTTTAGGTACCGTGCTAATAAAAACAAGGAAAAAAACTCGAGATAGAAGATATTTATAACGCTCTCGGCTAGCTTGTAGATGTATCCAAATAAATGCTTCATTAATCTCAAAATATAAGAATTTTTAGGATTTAAATTTTGTTCCATAATATAAAAATTCTAGCATTATTTATGATACTATTTGTTCCATTAATTACCTTTCATACAAATTTTTTTTATCTTATCCCATCTATTCTCTTATATCTATTTATTCTATATTTATTGAGGAACACCAAAGTTTTTTTTATTAGCTTTAATCTCTGCTCAATAATATAAAAATACATATATTTTAAAATAGAATAAATACTTATATTTTAGAATAAAGTGAGTACTATCCAATGCCACAACGTTCTCCACCTGTCACACCTACGTCGCATCGCCACCGCCGGTGAAATGTTCCAGCGCCGCGTGCTTCTGCGGGCGGTGCCCCGTTGCTTTCACAACTGTTGGCACTTGCGCTCCTGGAGTGAGCTGTGGCCCGCCGAAATGTGAATAGTGTGGCAGGCTGGCCGCCCGCCCGCCCGCCGCCGCGGTGACGGCTACTCGTGAATCCAGGTTAGCCTGGCCCGTTTGGTGTCTATGGCCTTGGGCCATTAGCTCTTACATTGCATTGCAGTCGTAAAGCTCCCCAGCACCATGGTTTCTGGGCCAGATAGCTCCCTCTCAGTGTTTTTACTGTTAATAATTTAATTTATTTTTTAATTTACAAAACTAAATTTTAAATTTTTTTTTTGCAAAAATACCCTCTTGCTGCCGTGGGCCAAGGCGGTATTTAAAAACGCCGTAACCCAGGGCGGCAAATGGCTTGGCCGTCAGGCGAGGCTAACGGCGGCCCGCGTAGTTCAAGTGGGGGATGGGATTGCTCGTATTATAGGTCTTGGTGAAATAATGTCAGGCGAATTAGTCGAATTTGCAGAAGGGACTAGGGGTATTGCTCTGAATTTGGAATCCAAAAATGTTGGGATTGTATTAATGGGCGATGGGTGTGAACGGGGGGGGGGGGGGGGGGGCACGTGGGCTTGTCGCCGTGGCCCAGGGCGGCGAATGCCTCACGGGCCCCCCCGTGAGGCCGGCAGAACTGCAGGGGGCAGAATGCAAATTTGCATTCGCCGCCCTGGGGGAGGGCGATTTTTAGCCCAATCGCCGCCCTAGGGGACGGCAGTTTTTAGCCCTCCCCTATAAAATCCCTTCGCGCACTCGCCGGCGTGTCATTTCCCCCTTCCGCCTCCAGCGTTCGTCCGATAGAGCTGAGGCAAAAGAGGAGTAGTACAGCGGCGAAGCCCTCGCGGATTTTTAAGCCGAACCCAGGTATTTTTTGCTCTCCCTCTATCATGTAGTCAATTTTTTAGACAAGTGTTAATTAGTACTAGACGCGTAGTGTAATACCCGATATAGTATGAAAATATTAGCGGTTTGGCATAACCATCGTTAGTGTTAAATTTATTTAACCGTACTAGAAGAATATAGCGGACATGTAGTAAATTATAGATATTTTAGAAATAAATATGGTCCACCATGGCCATCGTTGGTATACGTCATTTCGACACGTTAGATAAACCTAGCGTATAACTTTATTAGCGCCGCTGGGTTAGTTTGTAAAATGTAGAAACGGTAATGGTTTGACTCATACGTATAGCCTTTTTATGGAACGAATATTGATTAGTACAGATTAATAACTGTAGTGAAAATCTTTTTTGTGAACAAAAATGGCAAATAGAGTTGCATTCGCGATATATCACGGTGAAGGAAATGTCAGAGAAGGATAATATGGGGTAGATTTATCGGAGTTCAACGTAGCACAAAAGGGAATTATAGCTCCAGCTGAGAGAAGTTTTCCTGGAGTTTACAATTGGTTAATGAGGGGATTCGGAGAAGATACTCAAGTAAATGCAATTACGGTGTACGCACTGGTTAGCTGGGCTGTGGAAGGTTTTTAGTGGGAATTGATGCCAATAGATTCGACGGCCAGCTGGGTATTTTTTGTGGAGAGTGCACTGCAGCGAGGATGGGCACCTAGTATCCTAGTGGTAGTGCATGACAGGGTCATCATTGATCAGGCTGGTCCAAGTACAGCGGAAGGGCCCGATGAAACAGAGAAGCAAAATGAGGCAGAAGACAAGGGTACCGGAGAGGAAGGAGATCAAGAAGACATGGGACCGGGGGGTTTGCAGATGAAGGGGAGAGACACCCAGGTCTAGTACAGGAGATGGAAATTGAAGACTCAGAACCTGAGCATATAGAGGATGATGATTCTTTGGAGGACGATATATACCCGGCAGAATGGGACAATGAGGACTTCTTCGGACTCGTTGTCTCAGAGGGGCATACCGTGCCATGGGAGTATCGGCAGAATGAAGTGGTGCAAGGCGCTAGGTACACCGAAAAAGTACAGTTGACAGAGGCTGTGAAGATGTGGGCCGTGTCACTTGGGGGGAGTTCTGGGTATCAAAGTCCACCAGATCAATGTACGAAGTGAAATGTGCAAGTTCAAGCGATGGATGTCCATGGAGGACGTACGCATCCAGGAAGAAATATGACGACTATTGGTCCGTGTCAATCGTGACGGAGCACAACTGCCATCTTCCGGGTGTTCAGAAGTACCACAGGAACATATCAGCTGCATTCATCGCTTCAGAGCTGTATTATGCTGTTGTGGAGAACCTCCGGTTCGAGCCCAAGTCTATTATCAAGCGCATCGAGGAGAAGTACAAGTACACCATTACATATGCCAAGGCATGGGGGGCCAAACAGAAGATAATTGAAAGGAGATTCGACAGTTTTGAAGCTTTGTACAATAATTTGCCTCGTCTATTGGAAACCATCTGTGCGAGGAATCCTGGCAGCTACTCCGAAATCAAAACTTTCCCATCGTTAGCAATTCTGGACAAAGCGTCCTTCAGCGGGCCTTCCTCTCTCTGCAGGCGTGCATGTTTGCATTTCTTCATTGCAGGCCCATTCTCTGCATCGACGACACGTTCCTAACTAGAAAATACAGAGGGCAAATGTTGATGGCAATCGGAGTAGACGGGAACAACCAAGTGTTGCCCGTGGCCTTTGCCTTCGTCGAGAGCGAGAACACAAAGAGTTGGCACTGGTTTCTGAAGCTGGTTAAGGAAAAGGTGGTGGGGATGAGGCCAGATGTATCTCTCATACATGACCATCATGTAGGGATGCTGCGTGCAATTGAGGAGCTGCGAAACGGCTGCGCAGACAAGGGATACCCTTCGGTGTGGGAAGATGTAAAGAGCAGATGATGCATACGTCTGTTAACGCCAAAATTTGGTAAGGCCTTGTATTAGATTCGGTCAAGGGAACGATTGCAGTCGGTTAATAGAAATTGGTTCAAGGAGCAGGCTGAGTCCGAGAAAGAGCCGTGAAGACCGTGCGTGGCAGTTAATTACTATATTTATTAGGAAAAGATTTATCTTTTTTAGGAAACCTGACCTCGTGTCCGGTCAGGCTTTGTTAGCGTTTTTCTTGTTATAATTAGGAAATCATATACCGTGTCTTATAAGGACTCATGTAACTCGGGGTATATATACGTACGCCCGGGCACCTTGTAAATCATCAACCACAGATCAATACAAAATTCGGCGCATCGCCACCCTTTCGACGGGATCCTGCTTCTCGAGCCGGGCTGCATCGGTTAGGTCCGAACTCCTGCGAGAGGGTAAGTCTCGTCACCCCGGCTACCAATCGGCTAGGACTTCCTCGGTTAGGTCCGATATTCTAGTCGGTTTATGGTAGTCGGCTTACCACGATATATTTAGTTTATCTATGGCTGCATCAGTTCAGTTTGACCTCATAGATTAATTAGGTATATCACATCACGCGTGCGTAGATCGTATCGGCTTACTGGGAGCGGTTTATCATCAGTTTGTGCTGCATCGGTTAGGTCCGACCTACTAAACTGCTAGCGATAAACCGATCCTGTTAAGCCGATGCTTTATGCGCAGACGTCTTATCGGGGTGTATAGCCGGTAAGTTACTTCATCACGATCGCATTATATTATCGGCCATTGAGGTATTGTTATCATTGTCGGTCTGTGCTGCAACGGGTTGGGTCCGATCTACTAGATTGACAATAATAGCCTTTACTCCTAATGAGCCGATGGGTGTTGTGTGCGATGGGTGTTATCAGAGTGCTTAGCCGGATAAGTTATCTGTTGAAGCCGACTGCATCTATTCATTGTCTTATTTTATACTCGTCCTGCTCAGTAGTCGGCCGATCCATCAATTGTCTATTATTTATGTTATTACACGTCTTATCACATATTCTTGCCTGTATTATTGTTACGGTCGGATGAGGACTGGCCGATCGGTTATATTGCTGTGGTGTATGGGCCCTGGATACCTCATGACAAGCATATTATGCCACTGCGGATAGAGGATGGGTCCTAGCCTTGTAATTAGAGATATAGCTAGATTCGGCAGACTTCGCTCTTGTATAGAAAGGAATATACAGTCCTAGTCGGGTGCGTTATATCTCTAAGGGGAGATCTCCTAGTCGTAATCCGATGGGGACTCTACCTTGTAACCCTGTCCCCCAGTATATAAGGGGAGGCAGGGCGCCCCATGAGGGCAGGTTGAGGTGTGGTTTTGTCTGGTTCACCAACCCAGAATCACCACCGCAAATCTCAAAGAAATAATTCTACCACAACTGACGTAGGGTATTACCTCACATCGAGGCCTGAACCAGTATAAAATCCTGCGTGTTCCTTTGCAATCCACCGAGTTTTTCCATCCGCCGACTAGCCCCAAATATTTATTGCCGTGTGTAAAACATCGACAGTTGGCGCGCCAGGTAGGGGATTCGGCGCGATCTTACATCTACAAGCTCGATGGATCTAGCAACCGGAGTCGCCGCGGCAAATCCTCCCGGAGATACAATCTCATTCGGAACCTCGACTCCGTCGCCGACATGTTCGGCAATCTCACCTTGGCCGACATGGACCCGATCCAACGGCCGAAGGGAACCACCGACTTTTGCGGCCAGTCGGCCTCACGGTGCTGCAGGAATCTCTCACGACATGCCTCGGCGATCTCCCATACGCCCAAGTCCAGGGACAACTCTTTCTTTCGGTGTTCGACTCGGACTCGGTTTGAGCCGGCTGAGATCGGGCCAAAAAAGGAAGAGATCGTCAATTGCCGGTCTCGGACCCCCGGTAACGCCACGGATATCTACAATCTACATCCAACGTGGCAAACCCGATCCTCTGGAGTTCGACTCGGATACGGCCAGAGCCAGCTCGAAGATCGGATCTAGAGAGGTAGGAGTGGTAATCGCCCCATCAACTAGGGTATTCGACTACGACTCTCAGTTCGGACTACGACTCCGAGTCGGATTCCGACTCTAAGTCGGACAGCAGTTCGGCAAGCTTCTCCCCGCCACGAGAAATCTTCATGGCGTCCGAAGGCTCTACTCCTACTCAGGAATCACGCCGACTATGCGAGCAGCAAGAGGAAGAGGCCTGCTGACTGCGAGATCAACAGGAGGAAGAAGCAAGACGCCTGCACACCCGCAACGACGGCCTACGCAGGGCTGGGCGAACCGCTCAGCAACAAGCCCTCCAAACAAAAGTCGGTGACCACGACATCTCGTCACGTTCTCACACAGAACGTCGTGGGCTGGGTTGCCGCCGCAACCCTACTGGACACTGTCCAGCTTGGGCCTGATCACCAGGCCACCCCGACGATCGCGAGGATAAAAGCCATGCTTACCGCTGTTGCATGTCAGCAGCACCAACAGTCGGGCGATACCCTCATATCGACCAACCGGTCGGCATCCCCAATGGCAGTCTCGTCTACCTCAAAGCGACGCCGAGCGGCCAGCTCTAGTCGGCTGCACACGGAGTCACGCCAAACGTCACTCGGCAACCCAAACGACAACTGGCAACGTCGAAGTGACCCGTCGGGACAACCGGATCTCCGAGGCCCAACTACGGCGTGATCTTCGGCAGACACCAATGCTCGGCGCCATGCGAACGAGAAGAAGACGAGCAACGCCAACTGGAAGACGAGAATGAGCATTTCGGCCTCCACCACGAGCGGTTTCGCCCGCCGTAGTCGGGGTCGTCGAGTCCTCATGAAGACGAAGGCATACCGGCCTTCACTCAGGAGCTACAACAGGTCGACTGGCCGTCGAGTTTCCCACCTACAGGCATCGACAAATATGATGGCAAGACCAATCCCCGAGTCCTGGCTCATGGTCTACTCACTCTAGCGATCCGAGCAGCTGGGGAATCACAAAGTCATGGCTAACTACCCTCCCAGTCGCTTTAGCCGAACTCGGCGAGGACATTGGCTCAACAGGACTTCCCAAGCAATCAATCGGCTCCTGGGGAGAACTCCGGGAACGCTCATCGCCAACTTCCAGGGGAACATACGAGAGGCCATCTTCCGAGTACGACTTATATCAGATGCATCAAAGGAAGAACGAGGGTCTCTTCGTGACTTCATCAAGAGGTTTCTCTGAGAAGAAAAATTCAATCCCGAACGTCAAGGTGATGAGCTGGTCGTTCATGCCGACCTTTCGAAAAGGAGTTAAAAGACACCTCGTTCATCGCATATAATTCACTCGGAAAGCCTCCCAACTCTGTCAAGGGCTCTATTCAACATGGCGAACAAATACGTCCGACTCAGCCCACGCTGCTTCGCTGAGGCCCTTGAAGATAAAAAAGGCCTCCTGACAGAAAGAAACGGATGGAGGCACCAACGACCTCGCGGGATCCCGACAAAGCCGGGAATCGCAAACGCAAGTCAGACGCTTCATTGTGGGCAGTCGGCCACATATCGAATCTTCGACTTTCAACAACTGAAAAATTATCAGAACAACAATGGACATGCTCGGGGGCTCCACAAAGCTCAAACGAAGGATCCATCCCCACTCCGAAATACGAACGGCTAAGTCACTTCCTGATTAGATATTTCTTCACTCGCCTTGCCAATGGCCGCTACACCTAATAGTGTGCACAAGCTGCACTCCTCTCTGTTTTTTGCTCTTAAATGATTGCAAAAGTACTCAAGTTAGCATTAAATCCTAATCCGTGAAACTTGCTCCATGAAAGACGAACTTCAAGTCAACCCAAAAAACACGTGTTCTAGGAAAGAGCCATGAGCCAACTTCCCGACGCTAGGGGCTATGACTTAGTCGGGCAGAGGCTTAAAAACGTAAGGGCAACTAACTCGGGGGGAAATTAATATCAATAAGAGGAAGAAACATGTATTTACATATATTGTAAAAACATTTATCGGGTGATTGTTTTCATCGTCAGACGCACTCATCCCGATTACTTTATTATTGCAGGCCCAGCTCCGGATACGCGTGACAGGCTCCCACAGGGCTGCCGAGGCCTATCTCCTACGCTCGGGGGCTGCGACAAGTCATGCCAAAATACCACTCGGGATGCCTCCATGAGGGCTACTTACCGAGTACTTACGCCAAGTCGGGACGTCATCTCCTCGGCTAACGCTCCCATGTGAGCTACAACCGTACTCCGCACTAGTCGGGGGTCGTATATCACTCGCGCTGGGTAGAGGTACGCCCCATGAGGGTCACAGCCGAATCCTATTGCTAATTGCAAGGTTCGGTACCTCGCTTGGCCATAACTCTGTTGGGTAGGTACTGCCCCATTGAGGGTCGCTAGTCACGAATCTATGCTAATGGCAAAGGTTCGGGTACCCCTGCCGCTCTTCCTGAAGATCAGAGAAGACTTCATCGTCAAAGCCATCCGGAGTTCTCATGCACCGCCGTCACACCTGAGGAGGGCAAAGCAGATCCTGCGACATACCTGTCGGGCCCTGTGGCAACCAGGATGCAGTCCAGAATATAAGTCGGAAGGGGCTTGCGAGTAAAGATTTCTCTGCTGATTGGGTTCATCGACACCAAAAAAACTCATCTGAACAGGCGATGGATGATACTTCTATAGAGCCTATGCCGATAGGTCGGCTCAGGCCGGTTTTTGGGTAGCAGCCACCAAGCATATTGCAGTTCCTACAGTAGGCATGCTCCAGTTGGCCGCCCGCAGGCTGAGTTGAAATTATAGCGCTGGTAGCTATACCAACAGGAACCGATGAGGTAAAAGATATGCTCATGAGAGCCTTTATTGCTAAACATATATTGTTTGGGTATCTGTTTTATCCACCAGGTCTCGAGGATATTATCCTTACCAAAGGATCACAAGCAGTGTCTTCATTAAAAATTGGGGATGCAGGTATCTTTCTGCGGTACACCTGACCACGCCGTGGATTTATTTTTACATTAAAGTGCGTACTCGGCCTACATGCGTGGCCATTCAGTTGCCATGAGCAACATCATTCCCGCTTGACATGACGCGGCATGACGGTCTAACTTTCGAGTAGTACACTACTCGGGAGCAGGAACTATTAAATTTCTTATTCCCGCTTGACATTGATGCGGAAAGGAGTCTAACTTCGAGTTACATACTACCGGGAAAGACTATAAACATTCTTCCAGACTGACGAGCTGAAGAGTCTAACTTACGAATGGACCGCCCACTCAGGGAAAGACTATAAACCACCTTTTCTATCTTGACATGAAGCTGACGAGTCTAATTTTCGAGTAATATATACTTGGTAAAATTATAAATAATCATCCCGTGCTGACATGATGCCGACGAGTCTAATTTTCGAGTAGTTTACTAACTCGGAAAGACTATAAACACCCCCTTTCCAGCTGACATGACGCTGAGAGTCCCCAAACGAGGTAGCATCCTACTCGGCAAGAACTATTAAACGCACATTCCGACTGGACATGAAGTCGAAGAGTCCTATATACGAGTATTTCCCTACTCGCAAGTCTATAAATCAATTCCGGTTCGACACGGATACCGAAGGCTCATATACCAGTAGTATACTACTTGGGAAAGACTACAAGGGTTAAAAGACTTTGACTTTATTTTAATTGTCTCCACAATAGGCAACAAAAAGCGGGGCCTACACCCTAATAGGTGCGCCTATTCGGGCATACTATTCCCTACATCTACCATGAGCCCTCATGCCTCGACTTGATCCTCCTCTCAGCTGACATTGAAGCAGGACTCGGAAAGCAGCCACAGACAACAGAGTACCCGGGAGCAATGCACTCGGAAGACTTCACCGTGGAGGATGAGCCTCGGCATCAGCTGTGACTCAACTATAAGGTCTCGGGCACTGTGGGTGCCATGGCCCTGGATACTCGATGACAAGCAATGCACTTCGGATAGAGGATGGTGCCAAGCCTTGTAATTAGAGATATAGCTAGATTCGGCAGACTTCGCCTATAGAAAGAATATACAGTCCTAGTCGGGTGCGTTATATCTCTAAGGGGAGATCTTCCTAGCGTAATCCAATGGGGAACTCCTACCTTGTAACCCTGATCCCCAAGTATATAAGGGAGCAGGCGCCCCCATGAGGGTTAGTTGAGTTGGTTCCACCCAGAATCACCACCGCAAATCTCAAAGGAATAACACCACAACTGGACGCTAGTGGTATTACCTCACATCGAGAGGGCCTGAACCATATAAAGATCTCTGCGTCCGTTCCTTGCAAGCCACCGAGTTTTCCATCCGCCACTAACGCCCATATATTTATTGCCGGTGGATAAACATCGACAAATTGCTGACCCAAGTACAATAACAAGCCAGGTTCCCGGCACGACCCTAGGTGAGGACCAGGGCACGAGCTTACGTAAAACCCGGCGGTACGGGAAACGCTAACCGCCGATAGCGTCGACAAAGACTACGGTGAGTCCGTAGGCACAAAGGCCCGGGCAACGGTGCACACTCGATTTTCACGACAATATCTAGCATACACTAAACTACGAACTCGCAGGAATTTATCTGGTTTATATCTTACACCATCCTGGCTGTCACTGTTACCAAGTTTATAGCCAGAGTTTTCCGCAAGTACCCCCTTCTATCTCCTGCCTGCATGATCGGCTGAGCATGATAGCTTGATTTATTTATGCGATCTAATTCCCTTTGCCCGTCACTCGGCTGTTAAAGCCGGAAGATTGTAACGGCGACTTAACCAGTGCGATACTCGGCCACTTCGGCGATGATGAGTCCAAGGCCGGGCTTCCAGGCCGGATCTCAGGACTCAACTCGAATTCTAATTTCTTTCTCTTTGCAATGTACTCAGGGCAAATTGCACGGGCAGCCGCCACCGAACCCTCAAATTTAGGACCTGCACTGGTACAGTGAAGCAATCTCTCGCAGGCCCTTCGCGATGTCACCCACGACGCCGGACGGAACCCGCGCCGGGGGGCCTGTCGTTTCCCCGTGTCAAAAAAACACGCTTTGCACGCCCAGTGGGACACGAACGTTTCAACCCCAAAAACTGGCCAACAAACACACTGTTTCAATCAACGATGTCACGACATGGGCCCGGAAAAGAAGTCAAGACGCGACGAGAGTGACTAATTCCGCGTCACCATGGAAGATCTTAACTGGAAGAACAAAAAACAATAAGTGGAACAGACCCATGACATAATTTCCAGAGCCACCCCAGGCTCTGCCCTTTAGATCCTTCACACCAGCTATGACAGAATCAGTAGCCAACATCGGGCCGATTCAGATAAGTATATCTCAGTTTTCCAAAAACCAGTACGGGGTAGGA
>RYFJ01001992.1:0-140769 GCA_003991445.1 Oryza meyeriana var. granulata | reverse complement strand
AAGGCGGCCTAGGTTTTTCGGGCTTCCCTGGCGCTGGACGTTTGTCGCTATCCTTGCCTCGGCCGAGTCCGGCAGGGGTGGACCATCCAATTCCGCGTGTGTGTTCGGACCGTCGAGCCGGGCGCCGGACCGCCGAACCGGGCTTGGACGGATAAGGCTCCTGCCGGAAAGTACTTTGACTGCTTGCCAAGCTTCTGGACGGCGCGGCCTCCGTGAGTCATTGCCGATCCGTCTCGTGGACGGCGCACACTTCTGGCCGCTGCCCGGAGGCGGCGCGCGTGCCGGCCCTTTGGCCGCTCGCCGGTGATGGTCCCGTCGCGGACGTCGTCGACCGTGGGGCGCCCGCAACAGCCAAGGCGAGCACGTCGGGCGGGGCGCTGCCTTCTGTGCTCTCCTGTCCCGACGCGCCGCGGAGCGCGAGGCTCGCCGTTCTTCTCGGGATTCCTCGTCAGGGCCCCGGGGGCTCGTTCACGCTCGCGGGCCTCCCTCCTTGCGGGCGCAGAGATCGGCGAGCTTGAATTAGTCAGCCGGTCTGGACGCGCGGGTGCCCATCTTTCGAGCATGCGCCTGTCGCGCACACCCGAGCGAAAGGCATGGATAACCGCGTGGGAGCGATGTGGGAGATGGTATTGCGACCTGGCTGAAGCGCTGTAGAAGTGCCTCACGCGTCTCGTCCTGCACGTAGGCATGGCGGTCCGCTCATCTCGGTCCCAGGGCGCGAAAGGTGCCCTGGAATTGCCACGACTGGTGGCGAGGTCCTCCCACGAGTAGACTGATCCCCTCGGGAGGTTCATGCACCCAAGAGCGCGCCTGGGCTTGAGAGCGACGGGGAAGTAGTTTCGCCATCATCGATCATACGGCCACGGCCGCCGATGGCGTAGTGTATTTTGCAGGAACTCTGTGGGGTTCACGGAGCCCGTCATATTCTCCGGCAAGCCGGCCGGGAACCCTGTCCGGCAGCGACCTGCCGGAGGCCTGGGAGAGCGCCAGCGCAACCGAGCGTACAGGGCGGGCTCGGGTAACAGATGACGGTTCCGTCAGTAGGTTGGAGCTGGAGGCCTGGACCTCGGAACGCGTGGCGGCGTCCGCCCGCCGCTTGGCTGTCGCCCATGGTGACCCGGGCGTCCTCGTCGTAACGCCTCGTTCAGCCGTCACGGAGGGTCGCCGTGGTCGCTGTCTGCCGAGTCGTGGCGTGTTGCGCCGTGCTCCGGGCTCTGCTTTGACTCGGGCGGGGGCCGCCCCGCTAAGACGTTGCCGGTGCACTCCTGGCCCCGGCGCTTGCTGTGGGCAGCGACCTGGCGATGGCCGGCCAAGATATCGCCATTTAAACAGGCTCCAAGGAGGTTTTAAGCAAATTATATGAGCAATCAAAGCAGAGATTACAAGGTTATATGATGCCAAGTTATAAGACCGTGCGATATGCTGAGTGGGTTTCTGAATCGTCCCGTAGAAAAAAGAAATGGGGGGGGGGGAAATTGAGGATATGTATCGATTTCTCGGGATTTAAATAAAGCTACCCCCAAGGATGAGTACCCGATGCCGATAGCAGATTTGTTGGTGGACGCAGCCTCAGGCCACAAGATTATTAGCTTCATGGACAGCAATGCAGGATACAATCAGATTTTTATGGCTGAAAAAGATATACATAAGATTGCGTTTCAATGTCCTGGAGCTATCGGCTTATATGAGTGGGTAGTAATGACGTTTGGGTTGAAAAGTGCCGGTGTGACTTATCAGAGGGCGATGAATTATATATTTCATGATCTCATCGGCTTGTTAGCGGAAATTTATATTGATGATGTGGTGGTTAAGTCTATGAGTGAGGAAAGCCATATGCCCGATTTGCGAAAAGTGTTCGAAAGGGCCAAGAAATATGGACTAAGGATGAATCCCAATAAATGCGCTTTTGGTGTATCAGCTGTGCAGTTTTTGGGTTTTATGGTTCATGAGCGAGGAATTGAAGTTAGTCAGCGGAGCATCAGGGCCATTAAAACTATAGAGCCACCAAGCAACAAGACAGAGTTACAGTCGTTGATCGGCAAGATTAATTTTGTAAGGAGATTTATATCAAATTTGTCAGGAAGAATTGAATCTGTCGGAGGATGAAACCTCGACGGCGGGAAGTCGGGAGACCCCCCTTTTGAGATTCGGCCAGGGGAGTAGTTCTCAGGCGGAGTCGGCTTTAGGTGTAGCAGAAAGATACGCGAGGAAGACGATGAACAGCACGGCACTCGAGACAGGGGGCCCGAGCTGGAGAAGAGGAGATCGGACCGTCCGTTTCGGGTCCGGACGGTCCGAACCGTGGCGACCCGGAGGAGCAGAGACAGGAGGCGTTTTAGACAGGTTCGGGCCGCCGGAGCGTAATACCCTACTCCTGTGTGTGTTTGGCTATGAGGTGGATGAATGTAGTATGGTAGTTACAAGGTAAGGCTGGCTCACGGCCGGAGCCGGAGAAGAGGAACAGTGGCTAGAGAATGAGCTCGGGAGCAGAAGACAGGGAAAGCTCTGTCTTGTTCGCCCTCCTTTGCTTAGTGGCTTGGATCCTCCTTTATAGATGAGGGGAGTCTACAGCGCCAAAACACAGAGGGAACAATCTTCCGGTGAGTTGTCCTGTGCACACGTCCGTCGTCCTCCTGCTTAGCCGGCATCCAAGGCCGTCCTGCACGCCGAGCTGCCGGCGGCTAAGTCGTGGAGGTGATCATCCGGCCGCCCGGCTGCTGCGGGCAGCTGTCTGGTCGTGCATGCTGTCGAGACCAGAGAGGGCAACCCGCGTCCGGGGCCGGAGGCGGCGCGTCTGGGCTCAGGGAGACGTGCCCGGGCGACCCGCGTCCGGGGCCGGAGGCGGCGCGTCTGGGCTCGGGGAGTTGTCCCCGGGCGACCCGCTACCGTGGCCGGAGGCGGCGCGCCTAGGCGCGAGGAGACGTGCCCGGGCGACCCGCGTCCGGGGCCGGAGGCGGCGCGTCTGGGCACGGGGAGACGTGCCCGGACGATACAGACGACGTCGGTCGCCAATCATGCAGATCGTAGGCCCCGGAGTGACTGACGTGGCTGGGACCCACGCGACCCCGGTATGTGGAACCCCCTGTCCCGTTTTGCCGACAGAATCTTTTACTCCGTTATTGAAGTTGAAAGCCGATCAAGAGTTCGTGTGGGGGGTAGATCAGCAGAAGGCATTTGATGGAATTAAGAGTTATTTGAGTTCCCCCACCTGTTTTAATTCCGCCACAGAAAGGAGTGCCGTTCAAATTGTACTTATCGGCCGATGAGAAATCCATCGGTTCAGTCTTGATACAGGAATTTGAAGGGAAGGAACGAGTTGTGTTTTATCTGAGCAGAAGGCTGTTGGATGCTGAAACTAGATATCCTATGGTGGAGAAGTTATGCCTTTGTCTATATTTTTCATGTACTAAGTTGAGGCATTATATCCTATCGGCTAAGTGCACAGTGGTTTGCAAAGCCGATGTGGTGAAATACATGTTGTCGCCTCCAGTCTTGAAAGGACGAGTTGGTAAGTGGATTTTTGCTTTGACAGAGTTCGACCTGAGATATGAATCGACTAAAGCAATCAAGGGACAAGCGGTGGCCGATTTCATTGTGCAGCACAGAGGGGTTCGCGAAAATTATGTGGAGCCGATCCCATGGACTTTATTTTTTGATGGATCAGTGTGCAAGCATGGATCTGGTATCGACTTGGTCATTGTATCACCTCGGGGGGCAAGTTTCGAGTTTGCTTTTACAATTAAACCTTATCGGACTAATAATCAAGCGGAATACGAGGCGGTATTAAAAGGACTTCAACTATTAAAGGAGATCGGAGCTGATGTCATAGAGATTGTTGGTGATTCTTTGTTGGTGATCAAGCAGTTATCTAGGGAATATGAGTGCAGGGATGATGTTTTGAGATCATATTATGAGGAGTGTACAGATTTATTGAAGGATTTCAAGATGGTATCGATGGATCATATCCCTAGAGAACAGAATTTAGAAGCCAATGATCTTGCACAGATTGCTTTGGGTTATCGGCTAAATAGGCAGATTGAAGTTGAAATAGCCGATAATGATATTCAGGATGAAGCCGATGATTGGAGAAAGGAAATAATTGGTTATCTGCCAAAATCCGTCGCAATCGGTTTCTAGAAACTTTGATACAAAGCTACAAAATATGTGCTGCTTGATGGGGAGTTATATTATCGGACTTTTGAGGGAGTTCTGCTCAGATGCCTGAATTTGGAAGAAGCCAAAGTGGTTATGTGCGAAGTGCATGAGGGCGTTTGTGGGACTCATCAATCGGCTCATAAGATGAAGTGGTTGCTGAGAAGAGTAGGATACTTTTGCCCGACAATGCTGGATGATTGCTTCAAGTACTATAAAGGATGTCAAGATTGCTAGAAATTTGGAAATATACAGCGAGCACCAGCATCGGCTATGAATCCTATCATCAAACCGTGGCCGTTCAGAGGATGGGGGAATTGACATGATCGGCCAGGTTTATCCTCCATCGAGTAAGGGACATAAATTCATATTGGCGGCGACAGATTATTTTACAAAGTGGGTAGAAGCGATTCCTCTGAAGAAAGTTACGTCCAAAGAAGCGATCGAGTTTGTAAAGGAGCACATAATTTATCGATTTGGAATTCCTCAGACGATAACTACTGATCAGGGATCTATTTTCGTGTCCGATGAGTTTCAACAGTTTGCTGCCAGTATGGGAATCAAGTTATTAAATTCATCACCTTATTATGCTCAGGCTAATGGATAGGCGGAAGCTTCTAATAAAAGTTTGATCAAGTTGATTAAGCGGAAGATTGATGAACAGCCGCGAAGATGGCATACTACATTAGCCGATTCACTATGGGCCTATCGGATGGCATGTCATGGATCTACTCGGGTGCCACCGTATCAGTTGGTATATGGACATGAGGCAGTTTTACCTTGGGAGACTAACATCGGCTCTAGGAGAATTTCTTTGCAGAATCAGTTGACAGCCGATGATTATTATAATTTGATGACGGATGAACTTGAAGACTTGGCTCAGAATCGGTTAAGGGCACTGGAAAGGATCAGGGAAAATAAAGCTAGAGCGGTTAAACATTATAATAAAAAGGTGATGAGTAAATCATTTACAGAAGGAGATCTTGTCTGGAAGTTGATTTTGCCGATCGGGTCCAGAGATAGTAGATTCGGAAAGTGGTCACCTAATTGGGAAGGGCCCTATCGGATTAATCGTTGTGTACCTGGTAATGCATACGTATTGGAGGATCTTGATGGGACAGAGTTTGCTAAAGCACTTAACGGAAAATATCTCAAGAAATACTATCCTAGTATTTGGATCAACTCTTAAATCGGTTAAGTGCAGCCGATTTCTAAAACAGTTCAAAAAGCCGATGTTTTTGCATCGCCTAAAGATAGCCGATATCAATTGATATCGCCTTTAGATTAAACAGACAAAGATACTAAGGGATAATTGAAAGAAACAGGCAATAGAGCCGATCAAATTATGTTACAGCAAAAGTTAATCGGCGCGTTCTAGGGCAACATCAATAGTATCGAGGTTTTACAAAAAGTTCTGAATTGTTTTGATCGCGCGAAGGCGGATTTGGTCAATCTCATTGATAGCGCGAATGTCGTCTTCATCGGAGCCCGGGATGGTCTTCAAATTTTTGCGCCGATGAACGACTTGACGCATCGTTGCTGCAACCTTAGCCTCTTGGTCTTGTATAGCTTGTGGCAGGCCGATAAGCTAGGATTCTGTTGCTTCAAGATCCTTGCGAACTTTTTCAAGTTCTGCCAGCAAATCGGCCTCCTTTTTCTTCAGTTGGTTCAACTTGGATTGGAGCTCTTGAGGGGCAGTTACCATGTCATCAAGCTTTTTCTTCTCTGTTTGGGCTGACAGCCAATCGACTTGGATATCTTGGGTAATCTTCTGTTGGTCAGCACGATCGGCTATGCGTTGCCTGAGCTTGATGAGTCTGAATCTATGGGATTCCAGATATGCCGCGGGAATCAGTGCGTCGATGAGTTCTTCGGGCAAATGATGTTCAATATTTGCAAATCTTGCCCGGATCGGCCCGCAATCTTCCACTAGTGCATCGATCGGATTTTCCAGCCGACTGATGATACTAGTTAAGTACTCACGCACATCGGCTGGGAAGGATGGTTTGGTTGCTGCGCTGGTGGCTGTTGCTTCTTCTGCCTCTAAGTACTTGCCGATGTCGAAGGAGAACAAATCGGCTAAGGACTGCAAATTGACATCGGTAAAAGGATCAGTGAAGAGTTGAAAGTGAAGTATGGATATAAAGAGTTTACCTGAGGTAGGGCATCGGCTTCAAGAGGATGAGTAGGTTGTTCTTCAGGACGGCCGATGTCAGGCGATGTAGTAGGAACAGTATCATCGACGGCTTGAGGACTTGGTGCTGAGATTGGGGCAGCTGGAGAAGTCATCGGCTCGGTGCTTGGAGGGGTGTCAGCAGAAGGTTGAGGTTCAGGGGCCGATGACTTGAGCTGAAAATAAAATTGATGAAAAAGATGGAAAACGGGTAATGATATCAAGACTTAGCACGTACCTGTGGAGACGAAGGTGCCGATGTTGTTTGGGGAATAGGTGGCATCGGCATTGTTTTTCTGCTTCTTGAGAGAAGGGCGATGCGCCAGCTTTTTGTGTTTCTGTCCTGTCGGCCGGGGCGCCTGGAGGAGAGCCGATGGAGAGGGAGCATCGCGCCCTAAGTTCGGAGTGGCCGATGGGGGTTGATACAGGATCGGCCGGCCACTAGTACTTGTCGTTGGGGGCTCGACGTTGGCAGCCTGCAGAATTAAGAATGAGAGATGATCGGAGATGATGGTTAAGGCTTATGGGTATTACCTCTTCATCAGATTCGATGTAGTCAGCGTTGAGGCAAGAACAGTAGTGGATGGCCGCTAAGCTAAATAGATGTCTCCTCCATTCTGACCACCATCGGGCAAAAAGCTTGGTATTGGCGGTGCATACATTCACCTCAGTGGCGGCGCCTAGGGGAAGAGATTCTGTTAAGGTCTGCATCCGATCATACTCTAGGGCATTGTTGACGTTGCCCCGGGCTTGAAGTTTGTCGATGAAGAATAAGCCGATCGGAAGTTGACCAAGACCAAGCTGACGGGAGCCGACTGATGGATGTAGAATTCATATGATGGTTGCGATCGACCCAGAGAAAAGCCAGTCGGCAGTAGACAAGGTAATGGCCGATAGGAATATGGCCTTCGACTCATTATTTTCCAAAGCATCAAGTGAATCGAAGTTGGAAGGCATCTCGAATGACGATGCATCATTGTATGCAAACCAGAGAGTGGCCTCCTTGGTGAAGCCGTAATAAAACCCCTTAAACCATTGACTAAGTCCAGCGGGTGTTATCTTGCCACCAAAAAGAGCCGATGCAGCTTCGCCCATGGAGATACATTGGCGGTAAATGGGATCCTGGTCTTCTGTGTGATCGGCTGGAAAGGATTGGTTGAGAAAACAAGTCCCGAAGAAGGCCTTGGAGGTGTAGACGTTGAGCCAAAGTTGCACAAACCACCAAGGACCCCCGATATGGCCGATGGGCTGGCCGGCCAATAGCTTGGTCGCTACTTGATGAAGCAGCTGATAGGTAGCGCCGAGGTATTGCCCCAAGGGGATTTGTTTCCGATCGGCCAGGCACTCTGCCAGATATTGCATGTTGATCGTTGGGCCGAGGGTTGCACCACCAAAAACAAACCGTTCCAGCCACAAGTTCAAAAAGGCGACATGTTCCTAATCGTCGACTAGTCCAGTTCCCTTGTTGTGGATTGATATATACCTGGACCAGCCACCAATGTTCTTCGCTTGGAGCCGATGAGTAGGTTTGAATCGGAGCTTGAAGGGGTTGATGTAATTTGTCGTGTCAACGCAGGTGAGCATAGTCACATCCATTAAAGTGGGAGTCATTGGCCTGTGCCCGAACATAAAGGCGTTAAGGGCATCTGACCAGAAGTATGAGACCGATGCAAGCAGAGGTTCATTCCTTTCCATGTCGGCTAGAGAGAGGTTGATGCAGTGGCCGATATGTGATTCTTCCCAGAGGGTTCTCTTCGTGGCCGATACTCTGATGTACCAGTCCCTCCACCCAGGCAGTTTGCTCGGCCATGACCTAAAGCTATTGGTCCAGTCACTGACTAACATGGCGGAGTTCTTGAAAGGAATGCGTTGGGTCTCGGCGCTTATGAAGTCTGTGGGATCCTCGCTACCCATTGGGCCGTGATAGAAGAAATTCGGGTAATCGGCGGCTGGGATTAGGATTTGGCTTCTAATGTGCTACAGTAAATAAGAACACGACAAAGAACAAGTGAAGAACATGGCAGATTGGATTCATCTAAGCTACAAAATCAGAGAAAAACGATCGGGGAAAAAATTACCTCGGGGACTGCGGATGCTGATGCCATCGCGAGAGAGGAAGAAGATGCAGGTATCAGCGGTCGAAGAAAAGAGCTGCGACGGTTCGTCTGGGTTCGCTGGAGCTCGTCGAGGTTTTGGAAGATGAAGCGGTGGTGCTCTGGTGATGTGAAAGCATAAAAAAGGCTAGGTAGACGAAGCGGTTTATAGAGGCATGATGACCGGGCGGGAATCGAGGCCGTTGGCACTGTTTCAAACAATTAAGACAAGTGGGCTACCTTGGGCCACCTCGGTATGGAAAGAATCTGAAGGCCCAAAATGAAAGAATTTTGAAGTCCTATAGAAGAACTCCGAAATTGGGGGCCATGTGTTAACGCCAAAATTTGGTAAGGCTCTGTATCAGATTCGGTCAAAAAGAAAATTATAGTTAACTAACAGAAGTTGATCCAGAAAGAACCGAATCTAGGAAGAAGCCGTGAAAACAACAGTATGGCAGTTATTTACCGTGTCTACTGTTTAGGCAGTGTTAGTTTTTATCTTTAGGAAACCTGATCTCGTGTCTGATCGGGTCCTGTTAATGTTTCCTCCTGTAAATTAGGAAATCGTGTGCCGTGTCCAATAAGGACTCGTGTCAACTCGGGGTATAAATACGTATGCCTGGGTGCTTTGTAATATATCTACAATCGATCAATACAATTTCGGCGCATCGCCACCCTTTTGACGGGTTCTTGCTTCTCGAGCCGAGCTGCATCGGTTAAGTTCGACCTCCTGCAAGAGGGTAAGTCTCGTCACCCCGGCCACCGCATCGGCTAGGACTTCCTCGGTTAAGTCCGATATTCTAGTCGGTTCACGATGGACGGCTTACCACGATATATCTATTTTGTCTATGGCTGCATCAGTTTAGTTTGATCTCATAGATCGATTAGGTATATCACATCACGCGTGCGTAGATCGTATCGGCTTACTGGGAGCGGTTTATCATCAGTTTGTGCTGCATCGGTTAGGTCCGACCTACTAAATTGCCAGTGATAAATCATTCCTGCTAGGTTGATATTTTGTGCGCAAGCGTCTTATCAAGATGTATAGCCGATAAGTTATCATATTTTACATCACGATCGCATTAGATCTATCGGCCTATCGAGGTCTTGTTATCATCATCAATCTGTGCTGCAACAGTTGGGTCCGATCTACTAGACTGACGATAATAACTTTACTCTTAATAAGCCGATGGGTTTTTATGCGATGTTTTATCCGAGTGCTTAGCCGATAAGTTATCTTTTATCAAATACAGCCGATTATATTGCTTGCTTTGTTATCCATTTTTGCCTGCATTATTATTACGATCGGCTAAAGGCTAGCCAATTAGTTTACTCTGCCGATCCGAGCACTAGCACAGGTAGGTTCCCGGGCACGAGCTCAGGTAAGGACCCGAGCACGGACAGCAGGCGAGGATCCGGGCACGGACAGCAGGCAAGGATCCGGGCGCGGGCACGAGCAAGGGCCCGGGCACGGGCGTAAGCAGCACCTTTGAAGCGGCGCTGGCGATTATTATCGCAATCGGCTGGAGTTTATTTATTTATTTACGCATTCTGCATATTTATTTTATCAATTTATAGCCGATTTTCAAGTATCCTTCGGCAATCGGCTAGTTCAATATTTGCTTATTATTATTAGTTACTGTTCATGCCATCATCGGCTTCCAGTCGGTGTATAAGTGCTACAGTTCATATCGGCTATCGGCCGATGAGACGAGTCCAGATCGGCTTCCAGCCGATTGGCTCATGGATCTAACATTTTATCTCCTTGTCAATTGCAGGGTCAAATTGACTGGCACGCCTACGAACCTCAAGATTTTAGGACCTGCACTGGAGTGAAGCAAATCTCCCAGGCCTTCACGTGTCTCCAGACGCCGAACGGCCCCCGGTGGTTTTCGGCATCAACACATGGCATGGCATATGGCGCTGGCACTGGACATACGGACATGCGCTAAGAGGGGCCGCATTCCTGGACATTTGCCTATATACCTGTGTGGCTATGTGTCACGCCCAGAATTCCCATTAAAAATTCTAGAGTTTTATTGTGTGTAAATCCTCGTCCAGGAATCAGCCGAGGCACACATGACATAGTTGATAATCAAAGTAATTGTTTACATATCAAAAGTATTCATTACAGAGGCGAATGACGCCTCTTAAAATAATAAAGTTCTAGCAGCGGAAATTAAGCTAAAACGACGTGACAAAACCCACTTCGCGAACTTGACCGGGCTCTCGCTTAATCCTTCAAGCAGTCCTCCTCGCTGAAGTACTCCTCTAAATGATGATTGTTGATTACAAGGTGAGTAAATAAAATACTCCGCAAGCCACACAGCAAATATGCAAGTGCACAAGATAACAAAGGATGGCATAATAGGGCTCAATTTGCATAAACAGCATTTAATAAAGCATTTAAGACAGTAGTAAAACATCAATAATTAATCAACATTATCCAACACTATACCATTCACCAAATGGCATAGGCCCAACCACTCCAACTTGGAGCTAACCATGATTCATCCTTCAATAATCAAATTTAGTTAATGTGGGACTAATCACAGAAAACATTGCTAGGCTCGCCCTTAACCGTGGGCACGGCTATTCAAATAGTTTTACTTTGACCAGAGATGTACCAATTTACCCACAAGACACAACTCCACAACACATCACTGTGTGCCTTGATACCACCACAGTACCTTAGAAAGGAATTGTGATAGGATTATCCATGTAACTCGCACAATAGGAGAGTCTCCCGCCGAACCTCCAGTGTCCGGTAGGGGTGATCAAGTGCCTTCCAGTGAGACGGCCCGACGCCCGAAGCCTGGTCTTATTGTCACTACCATGTGTGGACTTATATCAGCCACAAACACGCCCTGGTGCCTCCTATTGAACTCGGCACACTTCAAACTCCTGCTATCCCATTCTAGCTTGTGGTTAGCACGAGTGTTGCTTTGCAACAAGTAGTCCGTGAACCGCTCCTTAACTGTCACGAGCACCGCTAGCAACATTCACAACCCTGGTGCTCGCAACCCACCTTTTTATCAAGTTTTAGTGGACCATTAAATTATCCTCGCACGACCACCGTCGTAAATGGAATCATCATTTCATGTGACTACATATTATAGTCGCCATTAATGTTACAGCCCTAGAAATTATTCTATAGTTTGCTAAGCATGGCTAAGCAGAGTCTTAGAGGTAATCTAGCTAACCAATAAATAAAGCTAGCTAGTCACATTTATCCCATAGGTACAATATCCAGTAAACAAGTCAAAGGGGCCATAAACAAAGATTAGGGTTTCCCTTTACCAATGACATTCCAAAATAAATGCAGAGTTGAAAGAAAATATAGCTTTAAACATATGAACAATATGCTCAAAGGGATTTAAGAATCTGTGTGACTTGCCTTGCTGCTCCTCATAGGCCTAGCTCCCTCATGCTTAGGTGGTGCTGACCGAGGTGACGGCGAGTGCTGGCGGTGACTAGGACGACGGCGGCGCTAGATTGAAGGTCAGCGACGATGGCGCTAGGGCTTAGGCGATGCGAACTGGCTTGGGTTGAGGCAGAAGGAGAGAGAGAGGCGCCGGGAGGCACTATTTATAGCAGTGGAGGAGGGAGATCGGCTCGGATTTGGCGGTGCGGCGGATTAGGGTTCTCCTTGGAGTCCCGAGGCTTCACGAGTCCGTTGCGGTGTTGATTCCTTAGATTTCACATCACGGTTCTTGAGGGGAAAGAGAGAGGAGACCTTGGGGATCAAAACCCCTCAATCAATCGGATCAGAAACCCACCGAATCGAGCGGATTGGATTGGATTGCACGGTGGCGGTGTTGGAGCAGCACAGTGCTCTTCGACTGGAGGTCGGGGACGATCCCGACAGGTGGGACCCACCTGTCGGCGAGCGCATAAAGAGACGGGCGGCCGCAGGCAATGGGCCGAGCGCGCGCGGAGAGGGGTTAAGTGCACAGTACTGGCCGGATTCAGCCCGTGCACAGGGAGGGGGTTTTTATTTGTTTTTCTTTTATTTAAATGCTATGAGCTCTATTTAATTCATTAAAAATACTTCTCTTAATCAAATAAATCCTAGAAAATTCTAGAAAATAGATAACTAAGCAAAGAATTTTATAAAATTATTTCCAAGCCCATTTTGCTATAGATTTTTCTTTGTTTTTATTATTTTCACTCCTTGAGGCTTTTAATTTAATTTCTAAAATTCTTTTTTCACAATTACTTTTATATGGGGATAAATTCAGGGTGTTACACTATGCAGATAAGTTGGACTGGCGACGACGCCAAGTCCTTTGAGGGGAGTTTGTGCGACATCCTAACCCAATTAGGATCTGGCCTATGTGGTCCATGAGTGCTGTGTGCACTTGATTAGTACCATCTTGTTAGTTGAGCAAGTGTTGAACCAACTTATAAGGCCTTGTCCCTCCAACCATAGCACTTCCAGGTTAACCCTTTTACATGAAGCGAGGACGAAAGTGTAAGTGGGCCTGCCCGTCGGATGGGCTGGGCTGCGCGGTTTTGGGGGGTAGGCTGTTACAGCTTCCCCTCGCGGTGACCGATGCGTGGGTCCGGGTGAATACTCCCCAATGAGTTCCAACAGTCCGATCGCCTCAGATCAATCATAGCCACTCGATCTTCATAAAACCCTAGATCCACCCACAGTCGTCCGATCCATCTAGATTTAATCCTAGCCGTCCGATCTTCTATAGATCGACTCTTAGCCGTGGGATTTCCATAATCTACGTTAGCCTTGCCACGTCAGCCCTAGATCCACCACGCTGGCGTCCACCTCAATTGCCACCTTGTCCTTCGTGCCCACGTGTTGCCACGTGTGCAGCCATATCACCCGACTCCACCAGCCCCTTTTCTCCTTGGTCTGTAAACGTAATCCATGGTGGACCAAGCCACTAACCAGTGGGCCCCACTCCAATATCCATTCAAAAATAATTCCTTTAATAATTAAATTCCGATGGAATATTCCGAGAATATTCCTTTTCTATTTCTTTTCGAATTTTCTCTATATTCGAACTTCTGGAGGCCGTATCTTTTCCGTTCGAACTCCGATTCGACCCATTCTTCTTCCTAAATTCATCTAAAGCCATGATCTACATGTTTTTGTACTTTTTATGTAATGTCTATATTGGATTTTCTTAGTGTTTTGCCTTGTTTTGCGTGTAGTCACGTATTTCGGAGGATCACGAAGTTCGAGGAAGAGTCTGGAAGATCAAGCGAAGACTTTTCTATTGCAAGATAAGTCACACGACAATCTCGTTGAGCATGTTGATCCCATTTGTGAAAACTACTTTATTTTAACGTTATTGCATGAAAACCTTTGGAATATCATCAATACGAGTAATTATTATTATTCCAATATTCCTTGATTATGGCCATTTTGTTATTGATACTTTTACCTTGATACCTGGGTAATTAATATTGACTAGTTGTATGTCTAATTATTGATCTAGCTAGATTATTTAGGTTCTGCTTAGCCATGCCTAGAAACTTTAGCATCATTTTATATGGGGAACTATTCATTTCACCAATGGTTAGTTAATGGTACATGGCTATATTTTGACGATGGTTGGTCGTGGTTGGTTAATTAATATGCCAACTAAAACTTGACTGATGGTGGATTGTGAGCACATGGAATGTTGTTGATGCTAGTGGTGTTCATAACATTTAAGGACCGGTTCGCGAGCTACTTGTTGTGAAGCAATACCCGTACTAACCACAAGTTAGAATGGGTAATGGCTTGACTGGACATGTGGCGAGTTCAACAGAAGGCACCATGGCGTGTCGTGGTAGTCGTCAATAAGTCCATGCATGACAGTCGTCAATAAGTCTATGTTTTTGGGCGACGGGCCATCTCTCTGGCTAGGAATCTGATCAACTCTACCGAAGACAGGTGGTTCAGCGGGTGGCTCTTCTGTTGGAAGAGTTACATGAAAGGTCTTGTCATGGTTTCCCCTTTTGCAGTACCATGGTGGCATTTCAGGGCATGGACTTGTGTGGAATAAATTGGTCTGGCCAGAGTAAAACTGTTTTAAATAGCCGTGCCAGCAGTTAATGAGTGACCTAACAATGTTTTTGTGATTAGTCCCACACTGCTCATTAATAGTAATAAATGATGGAAACTTGATAGCTCCAGAATTTGAGGGTTTTGGTTTGGGCTTGAACTGCATTGAAGTGATGTTCAGTGATTGATTTAATATTGATAATAATTAAACTATATTGTTTTTTCAATGTTTTTAAATACAAATGTTTTAAATGTTGTTTTATACAAATAAGCCATAGTATGCCTTTTCTTTGGAATTCTGTTGTATTATTTTATATTTCCTGTGTGGCTTGTTGAGTACGGTGGGTGGTACTCAGTCTTGCAATATTACCATCATCAGAATGAAGATTTATGTGGAAGGAGAAAATTCTGGTGTTTGGCTTATACACCAGTTGAGTTGTCTGTGTTTTTGGTGCTGAAGGTTCGCTAGATTGCTGTTCCGCTACTGTTTTCTTTTGTAAGTATTTATCGTTTTGGTTATTTTTATCAAATTATCGATTTGTGTATCTCGGCTGATTTCTGGACGAGGATTTAATATACAAATTAGCTTTGGAATTTTGGTGAATTTCCGAGCGTGACACGCCGGCCCTGTGCCTCACCGGCGCCGCTAGATATGCCTCCTCCCTCTCCCCTCCCCCATTCATCCTGTGCCCAATTGGTGAGAGGTACCCCCGTCCGCCTTTTTCTCTATGCCGCCCCCATCTTCTAACCACTTCATGTCTCGTGCCTCATTGCCAAGCCCCGCTCACCACCCTCCTCCAACCTGTAGCTCTGGCCCACTGCTGTCCGTCTCTCTAGCCATCCCTCTATGCCTAGGAACCCCTCTTCCTCTCCTCCAACCCCACCTTGAAACCCAACCTCTAATCTAGTATTGCAATTGCCACCACCACTGCATTGTCGCAAGAGAAAATGCCGTCGTATCATGGCCAGAGCATGAATCTTGACGTGGATCCTACGGTGAGATGGAAAAAATTGTCTTTTATTTTCTTTACTTGTATATGAGGGAGGCTCACATAGATTGTTAGACGTCTAATTTACTACATCTAACACACAAAACTATGATTGCTCAGACATGATTCATAAGGATAAAGTCCTTGTAAAAACCAAAAAAAAAGACCACAGGCAAATTATACAGCCTTGATCTATGGCCAGACTTGTTAGGTCAAAGGTAAAGCAATCACACATGCCCTTTATGGATGAGGTCAGCTGGAGGATGGTGCCTGGGGCCCAATGGAAAGGGCCGACTCAGCTAGTTTGGGCCTAACTGTCTAATAATTAGAAAGCCCATCTGGGCCCAAAAGGGCCGTACTCTTTGCTCACCAACAAGACCCCGATTTCATGGAACGGGCCTGCGCCGCCATGCCAGAGGGGAAGTGACCGCTCGCTGACCACCGGGGACAACGGCACGCGCCGCGCAGCTGCTGGGCACCGGAGTTCGCCGGCGGCGGCTGGGAGGAGCGTCTCCAGCGTTTCCCAATCCCACCCAGGGACGGAGAAAGCTCCCGGTAATTCTTTCTATCTACCTTTCTTTGATTCGCCCGTAGCAGCGGTAGCTCCACCTCCGGAGGGGAACCCCGCCGCAGGAGCTCCCTCCGGCGAGGGCCGGCCCCCGGAAAAGGACCATCCCGATTAGCCTCTGATCAGGTGAGATCGCGGCGTCGCCTCGTATTTCTTTCTGCACCAGCCGCCGCCGCAGCCCTCCTCCCCTGACGGCCGCACCGCGCGCCACCGCCGCCCGCTGCCACCTCGCCCCCGCTCCCCGGCCCGCCCACCACCCCGCCAGCCAACCCGCGCTCCCCACCACACAACCAACCGTATCCTAACCCTAATTCTGTTGTGCACTCGCTGTTAGGATTTTTTTTATGTGTTGAGACCAAACGTTATCTAAGCAACTTGTGGGAATCAGGTGTAAGTCTGATTCACTCAAGTGCCGTGCGAACTTATTATCATAGGCATTAAGTATACAGCCAATCTTAGGTCCTGTTTGCAACATGGGATTTCTTTTCCCATTCTACGAGAATTTAACCTTTTAATGGACCAAGTTCAGGATACAATAGTTGAGACTAGTTATAGAGAAATCACAAGGAATTTTAATTATATAGAGGAAGAGGCATGCTTGAGAGCAAAGAGGGATCAAGGGAGACGGATGAGGTATCTTGAGGAATAAGGGTCCAGTTCTGCGATTTGTATACTATTTATCCCCTTCATCCGCTGGTGATTGCTGACAGTAGTGCGCATAGCATATTGTTGACGCCGAAAATCGCCGGGTCCTGGTTCGGCGTCTGGGTGACACGCGAAGGCCTGGGAGATTTGCTTCACTCCAGTGCAGGTCCTAAAGTTTGAGGTTCGTAGGCGTGCCAGTCAATTTGACCCTGTAATTGACAAGGAGGAAAATGTTAGATCAATAAGCCAATCGGCTGGAAGCCGATCTAGACTCGTTTCATCAGCCGATGGCCGATGTACACTGTAGCACTTATACGTCGGCTTAAGACCGATGATGGCAAGGACAATAATGTAATAATAAACAAATATCATGCTAGCCGATCATCGAAGAGATATTCGAAAAACGGCTGTAAGCTAGGTAAAATAAGCAAGTATAATGCATGAATAAATCAAACAGATCCTAGCTAATCATGATCTAGTGTTACTGGTATTGTTATGAAGATATGCCTGCACCCGGGCCCTTGCTCATATCGGCTCCCAAGATCTTCGTCCTCTGTCCGGGCCCATGCACTGGTCCTTACCCGGGCTCATGCCCGGGAACCTGCTTGTACTTATGCTTGGATCGGCAGAATGAACCCATCGGCTATCCCTTAGCCGATTGTGACAATAATACAGGCAAGAACAAATAATAAAATATGCAATAACGTAAATGATAAATAATTGATAAGCTAGCCGACTGCTTAATAAAACGAACACAGGATAAAACAATGAATAAATGTAGTCAGCTTTAACAGGTAACTTATCGGCTAAGCACTCCGATAACACCATCGCACAACACCATCGGCTTATTAAGAGTAAAGCTATTATCGTCAGTCTAGTAGATCGGACCTAACCGTTGCAGCACAGACCGACAATAATAACAATGCCTCAATGAGTCGATAGATATAATGCGATCGTGATGAAAATAACTTATCGGCTATACACTCCGATAAAGCGCCTGCACACAACGCATCGGCTCAGCAGGATCGACTTAGCACTAGCAGTTCAGTAGGTCGGACCTAACCGATGCAGCACGAACTGATGATAAATCGCTCCCAGTAAGTCGATACAATCTGTGCACACGTGATGTGATATACCTAATCAATCTATGAGATCAAACTGAACTGATGCAGCCATAGATAAAGTAAATATATCGTGGTAAGCCGACTACCATAAACCGACTAGAATATCGGACCTAACCGAGGAAGTCCTAGCCGATTGGTAGTCGGTGTGACGAGACTTACCCTCTCGCAGGAGTTCGGACCTAACCGATGCAGCCCGGCTCGAGAAGCAGGATCCCGTCGGAGGGGTGGCGATGCGCCGAATTTGTATTGATCGTTGTGATTAATTACAAGATCCCCGGGCATACGTATATATACCCCGAGTTACATGAGTCCTTATAGGACACGATATATGATTTCCTATCTATAACAGAAAGCGCTAATGAGACCTGACCGGACACGAGGTCAGGTTTCCTAAAAGAGATAAACCTTTTCCTAATAACTATAGTAATTAACTGCCACGCGCGGTCTTCACGGCTCCTTCTCAGACTCGGTCTGCTTCTTGGATCAATTTCCATTATCCGACTGCAACCATCCTCTTGACCGAATATGATACAGGTCCTTACCAAATTTTGGCGTTAACACATGCCCCCCAATTTCGGAGTTCCTCTGTAGGATTCCGAAATTCTTCCAATCTTTGGGCCTCTAGATTTCTCTCATACTGAGGCGGCCCAAGATAGCCCACTTGCCATAAATGTTTGAAACAGTGCCAACGGCCTCAATTCCCGCTCGGCTGTGATACCTTTATAAAACGCTTCGTCTTCTTGCCCCCTTTTTTTTTTATACTTTCACATCACCAGGGCACCACCGCTTCATCTTCCACATCCTCACCAAGCTCTAGCGAATCTAGACGAATCACTGCAACCTCTCTCTCCGTCCGTCGACTCCTGCAACCTCTCCTATTTCCGCGATGGCAACAGCATCTGTAATTCCTGAGGTAATCTTCTCACCCGGTTACTTTTCCCCAATCTGCAATCTGTACGAACCCGATTTGCTATGTTCTTTACCCGTTCTTCGTCGTGTTCTTGTCTACTGTAGCATCTCAGAGCCCAGATCTTGATTCCGGCTGCCGATTACCCCTGCTTTTTCTATCATGGCCCCATGGGCAGCGAAGATCCCACCGATTTCATCAGTGCCGAAACCCAACGCACTCCCTTTAAGAACTCGGCCATGTTGGTTAGTGACTGGACCAACAGCTTCAGGTCCTGGCCGAGCAGATTGCCCGGATGGAGAGATTGGTACATCAGAGTATCGGCTGCAAAGAGGATCTACTGGGAAGAATCTCACATCGGCCACTGCATCAACCTCTCCTTGGCCGATATGGAAAGGAATGAATCTCTGCTCGCATCGGCTTCGTACTTCTGGTCTGATGCTCTCAATGCCTTTCTGTTCGGGTCATGGGCCGATGACCCCCACTCTGCTAGATGTGACCATGCTCACCTGCCTGGACACGACAAGCTACATCAACCCCTTCAAACTCCGGTTCAAGCCTGCCCACCGGCTCCAAACAAAAACATCGGCGGCTGGTCCAGGTATATATCTCTTCACAACAAAGGAACTGGACCGGTTGATGATCGGGAGCACGTCGCTTTTCTGAACTTGTGGCTGGAACGGTTCGTCTTTGGTGGCGCAACCCTCGGCCCGACGACCAATATGCAATGCCTAGCAGAATGCTTGGCCGATAGGAAACAAATTCCGTTAGGGCACTATCTCCTTGGCGCACCTACCAGCTGCTTCATCAGGTGGCAACTAAGCTATGGCCGGCCAGCCCGTCGGCCATATTGGGGGTCCTTGGTGGTTCGTACAGCTCTGGCTTAATGTTTACACCTCCAAGGCCATCCCAGAAACTTCCCTCCTCAAGCAATCCTTCCCAGCTGATTACCCAGAAGATCAAGACCCCCATCTTCCCGCCGATGCATCTCTATGGGTGAGGCTGCATCGGCCCTTTCCGGCGGCAAGATATCCCCTGCTGAAGTTAGTCAGTGGTTCAAGGGGTTTTATTATGGCTTTACCAGGGATGCTACTCTTTGGTTTGCTTACAATGACGCATCATCATTCGAGATGCCTTCCAACTTTGATCCACTCAAAGCTCTGAACGATGATCAATCTAAAGCCATATTTCTATCGGCCATCAGTCCTTGCCTGCTGCCAACCGGCTTTTCTCTAGGCCGAACTCAACCATCGTATGAGTTCTACCACCCATCAACCAGCTCCCGTCAACTCGGCCTTGGCCAGCTTCCGATCGGCCTGTTCTTCACCGACAAACTCCAGGCTCGGGGCACAGTCAACAGCGCCCTGGAATATGATCGGCTGCGGTCTTTGACAGACTCCCTCCTGCTAGGCGCTGCCTCCGAGGTGTACGTCTGCACTGCCAACACCAAGCCTTTTGTCCGATGGTGGTCGGAATGGAAAAAACATCTGTTCTGCTTAGCGCCCACTTGTTATTGCTCCCGTTTGGACACCGACTATGTTGAATCCGACAACGAGGTAACTCTTGCAAGCTTCAAATATCATCCTCAATCGTCTCTGACCCTTGCTTCGCAGGCCGCCAGCGTCGAGCCCCCGTCAACAAGCAACAGCGGTCGGCCGATTCTGTACCAACCCTCATCAGCTGCTCCGAACTTAGGACGCGACGCCCCATCTCCATCGGCTCTTCTCAAGGCACCTCGGCCGATGGGACCAAAAAGGAAAAAGTTAGCGCATCGCCCCTCCCTGAAGAAACAGAAAACCGATGCCGATGTCGTTGCCACGACGCCATCTTCTCCCCAGACCACATCGGCTCCCTCATCTCCTCAGGTATGCGCCAAATCTTAACACCATTATTACCCGCTTTCTCATTTATCTCACCAGCTCCATCTTCAGCTCGAGATATCGGCTCCAGATTTTCAACCTCCTTCTGCCATCCCCCCAAGCGCTGAGCCGATGTCCCCTTCAGCTGCCCCACTCTTTGCACCAAGTCCTCCAGCCGTTGATGAAACTGTCCCTATTCCATCGGCTGACATCGGCCTCTCCAGAGAACAACTTATTCATCCCCCCGAAGCCGATGTCGCGCAAGCTGCCGATGTCCTACCTCAGGTAACTCTTTTGTCTATACTCTGCTCTTAACTTTTCTACTAATCCCTTTACCGACGCCAATTTTTCAGTCCATAGCCGATCTGTTCTCCTTTGACATCGGCAAGTACTTAGAGGTAGAAGAATCCACAGCCACCAGCGCAACGACCAAACCATCCTTCCCAGCCGACGTACGTGAGTATCTGACGAGCATCCTCAGTCGGCTGGAAAACCCAATTGACGCGCTAGCGGAAGATTGCGGGCCAATCCGGGCAAGATTCGCAGAAATTGAACACCATCTGCCCGAAGAACTTGTCGACGCATTAACCCCCGCAGCATATCTGGAATCCCATAGATTTAAACTCATCAAGCTTAGACAGCGCATAGCCGATCGCGGCTGACCAACAGAAGACTACGAAGACATCCAAGCCGATCGGCTATTAGCCCAAGCAGAGAAGAAAAAGCTTGATGACATGGCCGCTGCCCCCCAAGAGCTCCAACTTAAGTTAGACCAGCTGAAAAAAGGAGGCCGATTTGCTGGCAGAACTTGAAAGAGTTCGTAAAGACCTTACAGCAACAGAATCCCAGCTAATCGGTCTACCACAAGCCATCCAAGACCAGAGGCTAAGGTTGCCGCACAGTGCGTCAAGTCATTCATCGGCGCAAGAACCTGAAGACCATCCCAGGCACCGACAAAGATGACATCCGTGCTATCAATGAGATTGACCAGATCCGCCTGCACGCAATTGAAGTGATCCAAAAATTCTTGTAAATCTTAAACCTTCGTAACTGTCGATTTTCTGGAACATGCCGATCACCCTTCTGCTGTCATATAACCAGATCGGCTCTACTACCCATCTCTCTCAGTCCTGATAACTTTTCCGCTTGTTTTGATCTAAAGGCGATACCAATTGATATCGGCTGTCTTTAGGCGACGTACAAAAACATCGGCTTTCCTAATTGTTTAGAAATCGGCTGTACTTAACCGATTTAAGAATTGATCCAAACGCTAGGGTAGTATTTCTTGAGATATTTCCCATTAAGTGCTTTGGCAAACTCTGTCCCGTCAAGATCTTCTAATATATATGCGTTACCAGGCACACAGCGATTAATCCGATAAGGCCCTTCCCAATTAGGCGACCATTTTCCGAACTTATTATCTCTGGACCCGATCGGCAAAATCAACTTCCACACAAGGTCCCCCTCGGGCAAACGACTTATTTACCACCTTTTTGTTGTAATGCCGAGCTGCCCTAGCCTTATTCTCCTTGATTCTTTCTAGCGCTCTCAACCGATTCTGAGCTAAATCTTCAAGTTCATCTGCCATCAAGTTATAATAATCATCGGCCGTCAATTGATTCTGCAAAGAAAGTCTTCTAGAGCCGATGTTAGTTTCCCACGGCAAAACCGCCTCATGTCCATACACCAACTGATACGGCGGTACCCGAGTAGACCCGTGGCATGCCATCCGATAGGCCCATAGTGAATCGGCTAATGTAGAATGCCATCGCCGTGGCTGCTCATCAATCTTCCGCTTAATCAACTTGATCAAACTCTTGTTAGAAGCTTCTGCTTGCCCATTGGCTTGAGCATAATAAGGCGATGAATTTAATAACTTGATTCCCATACTGGCAGCAAACTGTTGAAACTCATCAGAAACAAAAATAGACCCCTGATCAGTAGTTATCGTCTGAGGAATCCCAAACCGATAAATGATATGCTCCTTGATAAATTCAATCGCCTCTTTGGACGTGACCTTCTTCAAAGGAATTGCCTCTACCCACTTGGTGAAATAATCTGTTGCTGCCAATATAAACTTATGTCCCTTACTTGATGGAGGAAAAATCTGGCCGATCATATCAATTCCCCATCCTCTGAACAGCCACGGTTTGATGATAGGATTCATAGCCGATGCCGGTGCCCGCTGTATATTTCCAAACTTCTGACAATCTTGACACCCTTTATAATACCTAAAGCAATCTTCCAGCATTGTCGGCCAAAAATACCCCACTCTTCTCAACAACCACTTCATCTTATGAGCCGATTGATGAGTTCCACAGATGCCTTCGTGTACTTCACACATAACCACTTTGGCTTCTTCCAATCCAGGCATCTAAGCAGAACTCCCTCAAACGTCCGATATATAACTCCTCATCAAGTAGCACATATTTAGTAGCTTTATACCGAATCTTCCTGGAAACAGACTGCGACGGGTTTCGTAAGTAATCAATTATCTCCTGTCTCCAGTCATCGGCCTTGTTCTGGACATCAATATCGGCTATCTCCACCTCAACCTGCCTATTCAACCGATATCCTGAAGCAATTTGTGCAAGATCATTGGCTTCCAAATTCTGCTCTCTGGGAATATGATTCATCGACACCATCTTGAAACCCTTCAACAAATCCACACACTCTTCATAATATGATCTCAAAACACCATCCCTGCACTCATATTCTCCAGATAACTGTTTGATCACCAACAAAGAATCACCAATAATCTCTATAATATCGGCCCCGATCTCCTTTAATAGTTGAAGTCCTTTCAGCACCGCCTCGTACTCCGCCTGATTGTTAGTCCGATAAGGCTTAATTGTAAAAGCAAACTCAAAACTTGCCCCCCGAGGCGACACAATAACCAAACCGATACCAGATCTATGCCTGCAAACCGATCCATCAAAAAATAAGACCCACGGGATCGGCTCCACATAGTCCTCGTGATACCCCCTGTGCTGGACAATAAAATCGGCCACTGCTTGTCCTTTGATTGCTTTAGCCGATTCGTACCTCAAGTCAAACTCTGTCAAGGCAAAAATCCACTTGCCAACTCGCCCTTTCAAGACTGGAGCCGACAACATATATTTGACCACATCGGCCTGGCAAACTACTGTACACTCAGCCGATAGGATGTAATGCCTCAACTTTGTACACGAGAAATATAAACACAAGCATAACTTCTCCACCGCTGGATATCTCGTCTCAGCATCCAAAAGTCTCCTACTTAGATAGAACACAACTCGCTCTTTACCTTCAAACTCCTGGATCAAAACAGAACCGATGGACTTCTCATCGGCCGACAAGTATAATCTGAACGGCACTCCTTCCTGCGGTGGAATCAAAACAGGCGGGGAACTAAGATAATTCTTGATCTCGTCAAACGCCTTCTGCTGCGCTGCCCCCCACACAAATTCTTGATCGGCTTTCAACTTCAATAACGGCGTGAAAGACTCAATTCTCCCTGATAAATTTGATATGAATCTCCTCACAAAAATTAATCTTGCCGATCAACGATTGCAACTCCGTCTTATCGCTTGGTGGCTCTGTGGTCTTAATGGCTCTGATACTTCGCTGACTAACTTCAATTCCTCGCTCATGAACCATAAAACCCAGAAATTGCCCAGCCGATACACCAAAAGCACACTTATTGGGATTCATTCTTAGTCCGTATTCTTGGCCCTCTCCAGCACTCTTCGTAAATCGGCTATATGGCTTTCCCCACTTTTAGATTTAACCACCACATCATCAATGTAAATTTCCACCAACAAACCGATGAGATCATGAAATATATAATTCATTGCTCTTTGATAGGTCGCACCGGCACTTTTCAATCCAAAAGTCATTACTACCCACTCATACAAACCGATAGCTCCAGGACATCGGAACGCAGTCTTGTGCACATCCTCTTCGGCCATGAAAATCTGATTGTATCCTGCATTGCCGTCCATGAAGCTGATAATCTTGTGGCCTGACGCTGCATCCACCAACAAATCCGCTATCGGCATCGGGTACTCATCCTTGGGGGTAGCTTTATTTAGATCCCGAAATCAATACATATCCTCAATTTTCCATTTTTCTTCTCTACCGGGACGATATTAGAAACCCACTCAGCATATCGGCATGGCCTTATGAACTTGGCATCGTACAACCTTGTGATCTCCGCCTTGATCGGTTCATATAATTCTGCCTTGAATCTCCTTGGAGCCTGCTTGAATGGCCGATACCCTGGTTTAATAGGTAGCCGATGTTCAACAATTGATCGGCTTAACCCTGGCATCTCATGGTATTCCCAGGCGAAACAATCCCGATACTCCTTCAACAATGCTATCAATTCTTCTCGTAGCTCAGGACTTAATTTTTTGCTTATATACGTCGGCCTTGGTCTATCTCCTGGTCCTACATCAATTTCTTCCAAATCATCAGCCGACGTAAATCCTTGCCCCAATTTCCCCTCGAAGTCTTCAATGGAGCCCATCAGAGTAACAACTCAGAGCCGACTTGCTGGATCGGCTGTATCCCCTGACTAGTAACCTTGAGGTAATCTCCTTCCCAAACTCTTCCGGATAAGCAGTCAACACCATCGGCTTCCCAGACTGGTAGATCGGTCATGGCAATATTGGTCGACCGATCTGCTTGCACCACCTCGACTTGATCTCCCTGCCACTGTATTAAACATTGATGCATTGTCGAAGGTACGCAACAGTTCGCGTGAATCCAGTCCCTGCCGAGGAGCAAACTATACGACCCCTTTCCGTCAATCACAAAAAACGTGGTGGGTAATGTCTTACTCCCTACTGTCAGCTCCACGTTTAATACGCCTTTCGCTTCAGATGAATTCCCACCGAAGTCTTTTAGCACATATTGTCTTGATCAGGTCTTCGGTAGTCTTCCCCAATTTCCGGAACGTAGCATGAGGCATGAGATTAACTGCGGCTCCTCCATCAACCAACATCTTTCATCGGCTTCCCATTACGTATCCCTTGATGTATAACAGCTTTAAGTGCCGATGCTCTGACTTCTCAGGTTTATCAAAATATAGCTTGATCAGATTGCAGCGTTAGTTGAGCGAAACCTCCTCATCTCCTTCTTCATCTGATGAAAGCGCTTATACTCCCGAGGCAAAAAGAACACCATATTTACCGGTGCTGATACGTCCTCATCGTCCTTCTTCTTCACTTGCCAAACTTGCCTAGTCCTTTTGGGACGATGATCAACCTCCTCTTGATCCTGGTATTGCTCCTTTTGCTGTTCCCGGTATCGTAGCCGTTGTGCCCTTCTCTTCTGATTCTTCGTGAATATGCCGCTAGGACACCACTGAGGATTCTGGACTTGTCTCCCATGCGCTTCCTCTTCATCTTCTTCAAAGAACTCTTCATGGATCGGCCCCAATCGGCTATGAACCGATGTTCTTTTCCCAGGCGACCGATCCCGCGAACACTCCTGCTGGCGATCACGCCGATTCCCTGTACCGCTGCATTCGGGGCAATTTTCAGCTGATGGCAATCTCATCCCTTGATCCCAGCAGAAACGAAAAAACGGGCAGTTCCAATGCGGATTATATTGTTCCGGTCCATCCCCCTGTTCATCGTACCTTGAGTACTTCTCTATCATACCTGATGAAGTAATCCTTGATTTACTCTGACGTTTTCCTTCATCGGCTTGAGTTCTGGACGATGACCCCGCATAGACCATGTTTACGGGGAACGGGTGCCCATCTATCTTCATTGGTTTTTTATCTTCAAACTTGATTCGTCCTTGCTCGACGGCCAGCTGAATTTGTTGCCGAAAAACCTTACACTCGTTAGTATGGTGCGATATCGCGTTGTGCCACTTGCAATACTTCTTCTTCTTTAGTTCTTCGGTTGATGGAATCACGTGGTTTGGCGGCAATTGTATTTGCTTTTCCTGCAACAACAAATCAAAGATCTTATCGGCTTTGCTCACATCGAAATCATATCGCTCCTCTTTGCCGATATCTTTGACCCATGGGCATGACACCGACTTCTTGTTCCTGGCCCACTCCGCCAATCCAACCTCAGCGTCGGATTCCTCATCATCTGAATCCGTTGAATAGACCTGAACCTGAGCAACTCTCCTCTGGTACTTGTCCTTTTTCGCCTCCTGAAACCGGCTTTCATGAGCCGATACCTTCTGTACTAGGTGCGACAAAGATTCGAACTCTTGAGACGAAAACATTTCTCTGATTGGCGCCAAGAGTCCCTGAAAAGCTAAATCGGCCAGATGCCCATCGCTCAGGTTTAAACTATAACACCGGCTTCTGATATCCCGAAATCGCTGAATGTATTCCGGTACTGTTTCGTCTGGTCGCTGCTTAACCGATGTCAAATCTGACAGTCTCAGCTCGTGAATCCCAGCGAAGAAATATTTGTGAAACTGTTTCTCCAGATCGGCCCACCCTCGAACAGAATTCGGCGGTAACGAGGAGAACCATGTAAAAGCCGATCCAGATAGTGATAGGGGAAAAAATCTAACCCTCAGGGCCTCTTCAGCCGATGCTTCCCCACACTGCGCCAGAAATCGGCTGACATGTTCTACTGTAGATGTGTTGTCCTGTCCTGAAAACTTAGAGAAATCCGGGACCCTGTATCGGTGTGGCAACGGAACCCTGTCAAACCACTCAGGATATGGGTGCCGATACATGAACGCTTGCTCCTTGGGCTTGATCCCGAACTGCTCCCTTACTATTTCCTCAACCCGTGCCGACAAATCTTCCTCTCTTGCATTCTCCTGTTGATATTGCTGATACTGCATCGGCGGGGTTGGTTGCCGATTCTGTCTGTGATACTCCCTCTGGTAAGTACCTGGATCGGCTCCTCCTCCCGGATAGTTCTGCTGATATCCCCCATAATAAATAGATCGGTGATATCCAGGAGGGATATCCTGTTGCCCCCCGGCCTGGTTTTGTGCGAACAAGTGTTCTGGTACATCTCTGCTAATGTTATAATTAACTTGGCCTGGCTCTATCTTCGGTGGGAGAAAAACAGGACCCCAAGTTGGCTCTTGGGCAATCGAACCATCAACAGTCTTCTTGATAAGGTTGTGCAATGTATTTACTAAGACCCCTGACTGATTGATGAGTGCGTGGTGCACAGCCTCGTTGACCATCTCCTGTAAAGGCTTGATTGGTGGACTCTCGGGTTGTGTGCGGCTCGATTCTCCTACCAGTACTGGTTTTGGAAACTGAGACTTCTGAATCGGCCCTTGTCTTGTCATACTGAAGGATTCTAAACACAGCTTCTGGAAATTTGTCATGGTCTGTTCAACTTGCTGTTTTTGTTCTTCAGTTAGATCTTCCATGGTGACCGGAATTACGTTGTCCATCTTGACTTCTTTTCCAGCCATGTTGAAATCTTGATTGAAACAATGTTTGTTGGAATTCTGGCTTAAAACTTCGTGTCCCACCGGGCGTGCCAAAAGCGTGTTGACGCCGAAAATCGCCGGGTCCTGGTTCGGCGTCTGGGTGACACGCGAAGGCCTGGGAGATTTGCTTCACTCCAGTGCAGGTCCTAAAGTTTGAGGTTCGTAGGCGTGCCAGTCAATTTGACCCTGTAATTGACAAGGAGGAAAATGTTAGATCAATGAGCCAATCGGCTGGAAGCCGATCTAGACTCGTTTCATCAGCCGATGGCCGATGTACACTGTAGCACTTATACGTCGGCTTAAGACCGATGATGGCAAGGACAATAATGTAATAATAAACAAATATCATGCTAGCCGATCATCGAAGAGATATTCGAAAAACGGCTGTAAGCTAGGTAAAATAAGCAAGTATAATGCATGAATAAATCAAACAGATCCTAGCTAATCATGATCTAGTGTTACTGGTATTGTTATGAAGATATGCCTGCACCCGGGCCCTTGCTCATATCGGCTCCCAAGATCTTCGTCCTCTGTCCGGGCCCATGCACTGGTCCTTACCCGGGCTCATGCCCGGGAACCTGCTTGTACTTATGCTTGGATCGGCAGAATGAACCCATCGGCTATCCCTTAGCCGATTGTGACAATAATACAGGCAAGAACAAATAATAAAATATGCAATAACGTAAATGATAAATAATTGATAAGCTAGCCGACTGCTTAATAAAACGAACACAGGATAAAACAATGAATAAATGTAGTCAGCTTTAACAGGTAACTTATCGGCTAAGCACTCCGATAACACCATCGCACAACACCATCGGCTTATTAAGAGTAAAGCTATTATCGTCAGTCTAGTAGATCGGACCTAACCGTTGCAGCACAGACCGACAATAATAACAATGCCTCAATGAGTCGATAGATATAATGCGATCGTGATGAAAATAACTTATCGGCTATACACTCCGATAAAGCGCCTGCACACAACGCATCGGCTCAGCAGGATCGACTTAGCACTAGCAGTTCAGTAGGTCGGACCTAACCGATGCAGCACGAACTGATGATAAATCGCTCCCAGTAAGTCGATACAATCTGTGCACACGTGATGTGATATACCTAATCAATCTATGAGATCAAACTGAACTGATGCAGCCATAGATAAAGTAAATATATCGTGGTAAGCCGACTACCATAAACCGACTAGAATATCGGACCTAACCGAGGAAGTCCTAGCCGATTGGTAGTCGGTGTGACGAGACTTACCCTCTCGCAGGAGTTCGGACCTAACCGATGCAGCCCGGCTCGAGAAGCAGGATCCCGTCGGAGGGGTGGCGATGCGCCGAATTTGTATTGATCGTTGTGATTAATTACAAGATCCCCGGGCATACGTATATATACCCCGAGTTACATGAGTCCTTATAGGACACGATATATGATTTCCTATCTATAACAGAAAGCGCTAATGAGACCTGACCGGACACGAGGTCAGGTTTCCTAAAAGAGATAAACCTTTTCCTAATAACTATAGTAATTAACTGCCACGCGCGGTCTTCACGGCTCCTTCTCAGACTCGGTCTGCTTCTTGGATCAATTTCCATTATCCGACTGCAACCATCCTCTTGACCGAATATGATACAGGTCCTTACCAAATTTTGGCGTTAACACATATACATTGCATTTTTCCTTGTAAATTCATCCATCCCAAATGAGGTCTTAAGGTGGATTTGTTAGGTAACTTAGTGTGGTCCACCTTGTTTCCCTTCTAGCTGGTGCTTGGTCCAAGCTCGCATTGTCTATCTTGTAATCATAGCAAATAGTTGCTCGCAATTTATCTATCTCCGTGCTAAGTTCAGACAGCACACACTCAATTTGAGATGCAGGATGCTATACTGATATTGATTGGTTATTGCACTTGCACATCTGAGTAATTTTCTTCAGAGGGCATGCTCATTGCTTAACAAAGGGAAAATACCATAGTCTGACAAATGCTTGGCGCAAAAACGGTGGAGTTTAGATAAATATTTTTACCACCGGTAGCTCTTCGTGCCTGCCTCCTGACTCATGTTCCTTGTTCTGATGTCCAGGTGACCCCAGAGTCTGGACTAGCATATAGTCTTTTATCATGCCAAAACTTCTAAACTGCATCTATTTGGTTTTCTGTTCATGTATAAAGATTACATTCACTTTTGTAAATTTAAAACTTGAGTGGGTTGTTCTTTTTGTTGCACAGCGCGTTCAAGAATCCCAGTATCCCAGCACAAGAAAATGAATTTCCACACAATCATTTTACATGTCTTTGCTAGTTTGAAATTTATAGTTATTCCAGTTACCCACCTTGCGTGGTAGATGCATTACATGTGTATTATTTGACCACTCGTATTGCATTCCTAACACCACATTTTCAGAAATATAAATATTCCTTAAACAGCTAGTGAACTGTAATGGATGGATAATTTCTCAGCTGATGGAGACCGGCAATATAACTTCACTTATGCACTATGTGGGCACCTTCCTTGTGTAGGCTTTGATCTATCTGATCTGCCAGAGTAGTGGTGCTACAAGGACAGTGTGTTACCAGAATAGGGGCAAGCTGTCCTGAAAAGCAAACTAACTTTTAAATGGGCCTTGTGGGGATCACAAGATGGGCAAGAGGGGTCTTGTGATCTACAGAAATAAGGTTTCTTTCTACATAAGGGGTTTGAGCAAATAGTTAGAGTTTTAGCCTTTTAGGGCATTTATGGGATGGATGGTACAGAAAGAATGGGACTATGGGAGGGTTGAGTTAATGAGTTGTACCCTGGCAGATGGAGATGCAGAAAAATGATGAATACTAAGGGTTATTATGTTCTTAGAATTATGTCTCATTTCCCTCGTGCCTTTGCACATTACATAGAGTCAACTATATTCTTCCGTAATTCCAAGAGGAATTCCGCTACCAAAATGTCCCTGTTTATCGTCTTAGTTTCATGCTTGGCACTTCCTCCAGTAAAAACAGTGACTTATGTGTTAAATTTGTTATAAAAGTTTGTATTACAGTTTTGTAATTTTTCTGCGAATATGATAATTGCAAATTGTGATCAAACCATCAATGTAGCTTCTTGTATTGAAGGTAAAAGAGCTCTTTATTACTAAAGAGAGTAGTTACTAAACCCATCTGTAGCCGTCTTGTAACACATGCACATGAATTTGTTTACACAGAGCTTTATGGTACCTACCTTTGTTGGTAAGGTAACTGTTTTTGCTCTGCAGGCCTCTTTTGTAATCTATTGCTGTTTTAGTGGATTCCAAGGAAATGGCTGGTCAACCAAGTGGTGCTGACAAAGAAGTCATCAACGAGCAAGTAATTGCAAACATGTATGCTAACATGCGCTCTGAAATGAATCAACTCTACTCCAAGATCACAGAGCTGGAAATGGAAGTCAGTGAGCACTCCCTCGTGATCGGCGCAATTGAGCCACTTGATCCCTTAAGGCGCTGCTACAGAATGATTGGGGGAGTGCTGGTTGAAAGGACTATAAAGGAGGTCTTGCCTGCAGTGCAACGTAACAAAGAGGGCCTCGAGGAAGTCGTTGCTCGCATGCACGAGGCACTGGAGAAGAAGAAGAAGGAAATCACAGAGTTTGAGCTGAAGTACAAGATCAGAATTCGGAAAGCAGATGGTGACACCCAGGAAGAAGGCAGCATGAAAGAAGGATCTGCGCAAGGTGTTCTTGTAGGCCCTGCTTCTGGGCAGTAGAAGTGATAAAAACAGAATGTTTCTTTTCAAACTGAAATTTCTCCATTTCAACTCCACTTTTCTTAGGCTCGCGCTTGATCCATGTTCTGCTGTTATTTGTGGTAAATCTAGTTGGATTTCCATGTGAATGTATCTGATATAAACGCATCTTTGCACTAGATGGGTTGTTTATCCAATGGTACTGTTATCTGACCATTTCCCCCTTTTTTAGCGTGGCACTTCAGTTTTGTTCTGTCACTGTATGTATGTCAGCTTGTTTGTGGATACAGCTGTGCTGTGCCTAATATGCAATCTTGACCTCAGTTATGGCATATGGATTGATCACATTTTCTTATATGATTGATCTCAACTGTGCTTATATGCAATCTCAGCTGAGGAAAGAGGAAGAAGAAGATCACGTAAAATAAGGTGAGCCATTAGCGTATGATTAATTGAGTATTAGCTATTGCAAACTTGAAAAATGGATTAATATGATTTTTTAAATCAATTTCTATATATAAAATTTTTTAAAAAACATACCATTTAGCAGTTTGGGAAGCATGCTCATAGAAAACAATCAGCGATTTCATATTCGAACTCTCCCCAAGTTATTATGCTTATGCTGCATCAACTCAAGGACGCTGCAGCGAGCTATTAACCAGGCTGAACAAAAGAAGAACCTCTATTATCCTATGTTAAAAAAAAAGGTAAGAATGGAAGGAGGATGAGAAGAAAAGGGAAGCTGGAAGGGAAAAGGAAGAACAGAGAAGTAAATCGAAGGGAACAGAACAGAAGCAAGCAAAACAAAAGAAAGAGAGAGGAAGAAAATAAAACGAAAATACTTGTCCGACATGCTCATGGCCAGGAAAAGGTTCAGCAACTATTTGAAATGTTCAGCTTGTTACTACTGATTGACAAGGATACTCAGAGCCTGTCTGGCCCATTGGTCTTGAGGTTTTTGACTTAAACAAGAAATCCTTCCTGGCTAGCCCATTCCAGGATGGATTTTTTACTGTACCTTGAGATCAATATTAGACGTCCATTCTTCTTGATCCAATGGACCAGATTGTTTTCTACTACGCCTAACAGTATGGCTAGTATAATTAGTGGAGGGATAAAGATGGAAGCAATTTGAATGGCAAAAGGGTAAATCCATTTCTCATTGTAGATGTAATTAAAAACACGTACTGGGCACGGCCAAGGAGCTAGCAACTGGCCCAACCAGAATTGACGGCTAGAAATCAGAGAGTTAGGCGGCAAGCTAGCGAAGCGAATGAGGCTGATGCTATTCATCAGGGTTTTGTGATAAGGGCTTGGGCGGCATGGCGCATCGCATGGATTCCATGTCCATGTAGCAGTCTCTTCGGTCGTACTTATCCACCGGCATTGATGGCACCTGGACGCCCTGCTCGCCTACATTAGAGCAGGCTAATAATACAGTCAGCTGCTGGTGGTAAGGATTCTTACCGCCTACCTCTCAGCCCACCAATATAATAGTTACACCTTCACAATTAATACATGGTTCACTTGTCACTCTCACAGAGTTTTTTGGTTCTTGTGCTGAAGCCGGCTGTAAGCTTACAGCCCGCTTCTTCTCTCTCTCATCTCCTCTCTCCTCCACCTAGGTATTTAGCCTTCTTACAGCCTGTTACTATACTTGCTCTTAGTGGCGTCTACGGAGGCCGATGCTAGGGTAACTCACGCGGTTTTCTATCGATCAGCAATGGAATGGTTTGGAAGAGAAAGTCAAAAATGCCCTTCCGTCTATTTAATAAAGGTCTAAAACACCCTCTATTAATTACCGGTAGATTTAACTTACGCAACACTACTACCGACTCAAATAGAAGGTACTATAAAAAACGACCTTCCAGGATAACATGTTCTACTATGGTGGTCCAGGTGGATTTACCAAGTAATATCATCTTGTTCCTCTCAAAAGAAAAAGTAATATTATCTTTTAGTATTGATAATATCAGTAATAGAATAACTTGTTTCTCGCTGGTTCTCACGCATTATTATTATTTTTATTGCGGACGCTATAAAGTAAATTGGAGTAATTCCATATTTGGTCCTTGAATTCTACTTAGAATCCAAATTCTATAAAATGAAACCAAGAAAGAGCAGATGACGAGGTTGGAACAAAGATTAGTCGAGAAGTTGTGCAAGCATCAGAATGCCCACAAATTATTATGTGCATCTATAGTTGGTGTAGATACAACATTATATAGTCATAGGTATGTTGGTGAGAATGAGAGGTATTCAGGAAACAAGTCTGAATCACTTGATCAACTGGTCTTGCAGTTTCCTGCAAATCTGGGAATCTGGCTGGCAAGTGACAAGGAATATTTGGGGAGAACTCAACAGCCATGACCATGAGGAGGAGATGGTCTGCCTCTTATTTTAGTCGCAGTGGGTGCTTTGACCTGTACACATTGTAGATGATGCATTTTGTGAAAATGAGACTGATGGGATAGGAAACGCAAGAGCTTGTTTAGGGTTCATGGGGGCAGTATTTTGTCAAATTTTTCGCTCAATTTGGGTTCATAAGTTTGAACAACATTGCAAGTTTTCAAGAAGCACTTTGCTTTTGCAACAGCTTTATGCACGGAATTGAATTAACTATATGTGGTTTCTGCAAGAGTAAACTCGGTTGCTATCGAGCATTTTGAGATGATGGATCCACTTTGATGCTCACTCTGTCAATTAAGACTACATATGCAATCCCAGACATGGTTATTAAGGCTTAACCCATGGTAGATCTGATCAGAGACTGATTTCAGAGACTATGTCAGTTCACTGGCATGTGGACTTCACTGACACGTGATGATACCCGCTTTGTTAGATGGACTAGGTGGTAACTAAGACCTAATTTTAGGAAAATCCAGTTCTTGAAATTGGGGCTAACTGATTTTTTTTTATGTTTTTCAAAATTTTCGTTTTAAAAAAATTTAAATCGAGCACAGGCACATAAAGGAAAACTTCCAAGCGACTAATTAACCAATTGCCCGTGTGCGGTCACGCACATACAGTTGAGCTCCCAAAACTAGTCAAAACATTTGGTGGCAGTGACCTAGATTTTTTATTTTTGATGTTTCTGAAGAATATGCCACAATTTTTCTCAAAAGAACAAGATTTTCACAAGCACATCATCATCTTGAAGAAGCAAAAAGGTTGGTCATTTTGAGCACCCCTTTCCTGATGTGCATAAATGCGAAGATTCACATGCAGTCTATTCAACATGGAACCTAACAAGATAACTGAAAAATAACTTAACACTGAAAAACCCACCCACCAAACTTTCCACTGCCTGACATTTCATCGCGGTCTATAAAATGGAAGCAAGACGATGAGGATGGAACAAATATTAATCGAGGAGTTGTGCAAGCATCAAAGTGTCCACAAATTAATTATGGACATTGATTTAGTGTAAATTTTTTATACCTCAAATACTTTCTCAAGGAATGTAAAATGTTTCACGTAACAAAGTTAATTATGGACATTGATTTTAATTGATCATTCACTGGAGATTTGAGAAGTTACACTGCTTTCGGAGTAGTTGTACCGCCCTTCACAAGTTATCCTGCTGACATCATTTAAGTGCCTGTATTTTTTTTCACTTTTCATAAGTAAAGCTTATTCTGCTGTGTAGTAATTCACGAAAGCAGCGTACAAGTATATGCTTGTATGAGGGTTCTTACAGACTAAAATATTATTAAAAAATAATATGTAACGAAACTAGTCGTCCCATTTTGGTGGTAATGAGCTATATTTTCCATTTTGATATTTCGGAAGATTATGCCACAATTTTTCTCAAAATTTTCACAAGAACATTATCATTTGAAGAAGCAAAAATATTGCTCAGTTGAGCACCCCTTCCCTGATGTGCATAAATGCAAAGATTCACATTCAGTCCATTCAACATTTGACCGGCAAGATTAGTGAACAATAACTTCACACTAATAATGTGACACTCCAGCCCGCTGTAGCCAGTAACTGATGCTTTTGGTACCTGCAAAGTTTGTCCCATTATGATCTGCTCTGCTCTGGGTGAAGCTTTAATTTGATCTGTTCAGTTTTTTTCTGATGCGTTTTTTTCCTTTTCGGATTATTGATGTATGGTGTGTTTTTTTTACTCGATCGCCTTTGTGTCTATGACGGTGCGTGTTGGGGTAGGCGAAGACGCCTGGCTGTTGCGTGGGCTGTGGGGAGGCCCACCACGAAAGCGAGTGCGCGCTGCGTGGTGCTGTTTTTGGAAAGGCGCCTGCATTCCGAAAGGTGCTAAAGGGTTATTTGAATTGGTTTATTATTATGTTGGTTTATAAATAAGGTAATTAGTATCAGGATATTATGTTGTATTATTTTTTGTCTAATGGTATTATAGGATCAGGATTCTATCGTAGAATCGGGATACTATTAAATTTTAAAAAGTACATATTTTTATATAGCATTCATAATATGTCGTACAAATTGAAGCCTATAATATTGATTTTGATAAATTTAATTAATATTTTATAAATTTGAGTGAACTTATTCACATTATTTTCAATCCACCTTATTTTAAATAATATTTTCGTAGGATTATAGGGATCATAGAATTGGAATACCACGTTTCATTCGGTAGGATCATATAGAAGTAAATAGTATGATCGGGATACTATAAAAATTAGGATACTAAGATAGAATCGATATCGTTTTGGCTTTGTAAGATACTACGATACGTATCGGGTTCTAACAACCTTGCTTATAAGCCCGCACGTAAAACAAAAAACATCATTAGCGCGTGATTAATTAAGTATTAACTATTAAAAACTTGAAAAATGGATCTGTTTGATTTTTTAAGATACTTTCATATAAAAATTTTTTGTAAAAAACACAATATTTTATATTTTGAGAAGCGTGCTAACGAAAACCAAGATATAAGCCATAAGCAATAAGTAGAAAAAACGGGTTTAGGCAATCATGCGACCACATGCTGTGTAGCCGTGTATAAATTAAAGAGTGAGATTAGGACATGGTACACAGTTCCAACGGTATAGATATGATATCTAGATATCAAATCTAATAACCATGTGTACCAGTTCTGATACCTAGGTATTAGGTCTATACCTAGGTATCAGGTCTATACCGTTCTAATGATATATTGTTTTCTGATAGTTCTGTAAATTAAATTATTGTGTGCATCCATAGCTAGTACATATGTCAGAATTTTGTTAAAGAAAAATCAGATCCAATCAGAGTGAGAGGTATTCAGGTAAGAATGAGTGGGCATTTAAGAAAAAAGTGAGAGGCTCTGGATAGTTGTTGATCACTGATCTTTCAGGTCAAAGATGACCTGACAGGCAGTGAACACTTGGCGGGAGAAAGACAACCATGTGAACGGGATAGCCTGTCTCAAATTTAAGGTCCTGTTTAAAGAGCTTAAAATTCTAAGAAGTAATTAGTGAAAAGCCGGCCGATGAAAATCTGGAGAAGCTGTTCATTTTTTGATTCTATAACTACAGATTTTTAGAATCTAGGTGAGAATCTGAACTGTTTAAGAGAGCCTGTTAATTGGAGATTCTAAGAGAAGCTACGGCTGGTAGAAGTTTCTCCAAATAAGGTCTTACTGTTAGTGGGTGCATTCACCTGTGTAGATAGTAGATGATTGTAATTGGTGAAACAAGAGATTAATGGGGGATAGAAAACACATGACAAGTTTGTATAGGGTACTTGTCTCAAGTTCACACTATTTGGTCATAAGTTTGAAACAACATCACAAGTTTGAAAAAAAGAGAAAAGTCCATATTTGATCCCTTAATATAGCCTTAGTTTGGCTTCGGTCACTCAACTACAAAGCCGTTCATTTTTTGTCCCTCAACTCTTGAAACCATCCACGTTTTATCTTTGGATCAAAATCATGGTGGTTTTAGATGACATGACACCTACATGGACGTCAACATACTAATAAATAAAAACAAAATAAGTTAAAATTGAAGAAAATCCGACAGCCTGTTTCAGTAAAAAAAGGAATCCTAGAGCCTCGTCTCATATTCCTTTTTCTCTTTCCCATATCCTATGTGTAATTTATTTTAATGGTTACTAGGATGCCACATTGTGTCACATCACCGAAAACCACCTTGGTTAGATCCAAGGATAAAATATAGACGATTTCAATAGGCGATTTCAATAGTCGTGGGACTAAAAAGTGAATGGTTTCATAGTTGAGGAGACCAAATATAGATTTTCTTTCAAAAAAAACAACAGTAAGAGTAAATTGGGTTGCTATCGAGCATTTTGAGATGATGCATCCACTTTGATGCTCATTTTGTCAATTTAGACTATATATTGTAAAATCATGTGCTGAAAAATTGGCTTATCTTGTGATTTATGAACTTGGCATTAGAAAGTGTGATAAGCGTGTGTACGACTAACATAGGTCAAGTTGCGAATATCTATGCCCGAAAAACTGTGTGTTTAGTCTATTAGTGTATAGGTACTTATGGTCACCTTAGTTAACGGCGAGGATCGGGACTAAACTCAGGAAGTAGTTTAGGTCCAGAATGGTCAAAGATGTCGGATGACAAGGTGGGACCCAAGGTGACACACGGTGGGCTAAAACCGTATGGGAAGATCTTTGAAATGGGATTTACAAGGTTACGTGCAAGCGCTAGAAATTCACGGAAAAATTACGAAGAAATTGAATAGAAAGTCGCGACGAAGAAAAGATTAAAAAAAAAAGAAGGAGCGCTACAGTACATGAAGTACTGTAACGAAGAGTACTGTAGCGGCTACAGTGCATGGTCAAGGCGCTCGCGCAGGCCAGCCGGAGGTTGACAGGCAAATGGGCCTGGCCCGTGACACCATACTGAGCTGGGCATTGGATACGGAGGTCCAGGCAGGAACACTGGTTTGTGGAATTTTTACTGTTACTAATTTAATTTTTTTTTTAATTTATAAAACTAATTTTTGATTTGAGTCATTTGCAGATCTACCTTCTTACCGCCCTAGGTCACGGCGGTATTTAAAAACCGCCGTGGCTCAGGGCGGCGAATGGCATCCCCGTCAGGCGCGGCTAACGATGCCGGCCGCCGTTAGCCCGGGGAGGCCACGTGGCCTTGCCGCCCTGGGGGACGGCGGCGAATGCCCCCAGGGCGGTTTTTAGCACAGTGAACGGACGGTCCGCACAAGGATCGGACCGTCCGAATCCAGGGGGCCGCCTGCAAAATATTTTTTTCTTTTTTTTGATATTTTTTTCTCAACTAGCAACACGAGAATAACAAAATCTCGTGAAGGTGCAGCTCAAACCGATATAAGATGTGACCTGTAGAAAATTGTGAGTGTGCTTTAAAAACCGTGCTGAAACTTCAGACCTCAAAAAACTCAACCTTCCCGGCCGAATTTCGTAATTTTTTTTTGGACAAACCCGACAAAGTCGGGGAGAAGCGGATGTAAAATTTTCTGTAGATGTCCGTAGAGTACTTATTTGCCCGATTCTGAGACCGTATGCGAAAGTTATGACTGTTTTAAGGTATTTAGTGCGCGTTACAACAATTTGCTATGCATTCGCCGCGCTGGCCGTGGATTCGGACGGTCCGATCCTTGTGCGGACCGTCCGTTCACTATGCTAAAAACCGTCATGGGGGATGGTAGCGAATGCATTTTTGCATTCGGCCCTCTGGAGGCATTCGCCGTCGTCCTGCAGGGCGGCAAGGCCACGTGGCCTCCCCGGGCTGACGGGGATGCCATTCGCTGCCCTGGGCCATGGCGGTTTTTAAATACCACCGTGGCCCAGGGCGGCAAGAGGGTAGATCTGCAAATGACTCAAATCAAAAATTAGTTTTGTAAATTAAAAAAAATTAAATTAGTAACAGTAAAAATTCCTAGTTTGTGGAGAGATCAGCTGGTTTTTAATCCCAGGAAATGACTGGGACACGGAGGCCTTGGCTACGGTTGGCTAGTAGGCCGGAGTAGCAGGCCTGGCCTAAGGTCCATAAAGATGTTATAAACAGTGACTCCCCGTTAATTTTTAGTGAGATTTTTTTAGGGTTTTTAGAGAGCGAATTTGTTTTAGATTAGAGTTCTAATATAAAGTTTTGGTGATTTCGTGGAGAAATCTTTTGGTTGTTTTGGAAAAACATCTTGTAAGCATAATCTTGATAATAAAGGTAAAGTTTATGGAAGATTAGTGCGGTAATTAATCTCTTTCTCGTTTATCTTCGTACATGCCTAGCGATTGATTTTAGATTGATTTGTTTCTCTAAGATTTGGGTTAGTTTCTTTAATCTAAAATCTAGCTAGGGTGTTTTTCTAGTGTTCTGAAAAGGTTGATTGGTTGATTATTTTTGGATCTCATTTAATCAATTAATTAGGGCTTAATTAATTTTCGTCAACCTTCTGTTCAGTAATATTGTTTCGTTAATATCTTGAGATCTAGAAGTTCGATTGATGTGATTCCAGTTGGGTTTGTTTGCAAATTTTGTCTAGTTTATTCTGACAAATTTTCAGGTCATTCGGATTTATGGATCTACGGTTATAATATGTTTAGTGACGAAACGGTGTTCTGTCCAGATTCTAAAAACGCGGTTTTTCAGGTTTTGTGATTAAGGAAAAGTGTTAAATTTTATTTTTGACTTATGCAATCATTCATCCCCTCTGATTGACTATCTTAGTATGAGTCGATCCTACATATATGCAATGTAGACATGCCACTAGCTAGTCCAAATGTATTAGGATTAAGGTTTAACCCATTGTTATTAAGATCTAATTAGAGACTGATTTCAGAGACTATGGCAGTTCACTGGCAGGTGGACTGTACTGACATGTGATGAGACCCACTTTGTTAGATGGCCTAGGTAGTAACTAAGATCTTATTTTAGGAAAATTTTGTTTTTGAAGTTGGGGCTAAGTGAAAATTTTGTTATGTTCTTCAAAAAAAAAATTGAGCATAGACGCATCTAGCCATTTGAACTTCCAAGCAACTAATTAACCAATTTCGCACGCATGATCACGCACATAGAATTGAGCTCCCAAAACTAGTCAAACCATATCAGCAGTGACCTACATTTCCCATGATGATGTTTCTGGAGGTTATGCTGCCACAATTTTTCTCAAAAGAACAAGATTTTCACAAGCACATCATCATCTGAAGAAACAAAAAAGTTGCTCATTTGAGCACCCCTTCCTCACATGCATAAAGGCGAAGATTCACATTCTGTTCAAATATAAGTGAATTGTCTCTTTTTCATTAATTTAAGCTTTTAGGTTAAATTGGTTGGTCAAAGCCAAATACCTCAAGTTCAAATCATGACTAGTATGTAATTAAATAAAAAAAATTATAGCCTACTTTTATTTCATTTTTGAGGCTTAGAGGAATTTTAGAATATAAATGAATTATCTACTTTTTCTTATCATCTTAAGCGTTCGGACGAATTAGTTGGTGTAGCCAACTCAATACACCCACTCACCAAACTTTCCACTGCCTAACAATTCATGTTGGTCTATAAAAGGGAAGCAAGGAAGATCAGACGATGAGGATGGAAAAAAGATTAATCGAGGACTTGTGCAAGCATCAGAGTGCCCACAAATTAAATTGTCACGTGCATCTATAGTTGGTGCAGATACCAAAATTATCAAAAGAAAACACTGCCATGAGAATGACAGGTACTCAGGAAACAAGTGAGTAGCACTGGATGGTTCACTGATCGAATAATCTTGAAGGCGCAAGATATTAACGGAGATTTCAACAGCCATGTGGAGGAAATGGTCTGTGTGGAGGAGATGGTCTACCTTCTATTTAGCTGCAGCAGGTGCGTTGATCTGCAAGACGACACATTTTGCAAACAGTGCGACCGATAGGTATAGGAAACACAAGATGAGTGTCCTTGGATCTTATTGTTCTTTTCTTGTGAAGTAATATAAACAATAATATAAACAATGTGTACCGAAATTAGTCAGTCGCTTCGGTGGCAGAGAATTAGCTTTATTTTCCCATTTTGATGTTTGCGAGGATTATGCCACAATGTTTCTCAAAAGAACCAAAATTTCATATTGCTCATTTGAACACCGCTTTCCTGATGTGTACTAATGCAAAGGTTCACATTAGTTCATTTTTTTTTAAGGGGAAACACTGCAGGGGAAGCCCCCGAAGTTAAATTTTATGTAAATTAGAAGAAAATAATTACAACAAATGAATGCAAGCCTGAAGAATATATCTCTCTACAGGATTTAAACAAAAAAGCAACAAAAGGAAATCATCCTTAAAAAGATGACTCCAAAGCTGGATAGAAGGAACTTTAAAATTAAGCCATTTCTCCGTTTCCAAGTATTCTAGGCAGCATATAACACTTTCTCCATGAAATGAGATTCCTGAAAACTACTTCTAGCCGACTGCAGCATGTGCTCAAAGTTAACTCCAGTATTCCACATGATCTGCAACCTTGACCAGCATTTTTGACTAAATGGACATTGAAAGAAAAGATCCATAAAAGTCTCCCTAATTCCTAGTGCACATAGAACACAAGTAAACACACTGCCTTGTGGCACACAATATAATGTTTTCTATCCAACATATCTCTTGTGTACAAATGATCAATTAACAACAGCCAACCAAACACTTTCACTTTCATAGTGCACTTGTTTTTCTATTTTTTAGAAAATGGATTAAAATCCGGCCTCTATATCCAAAAAGAATATATACAGCCAAAAGTATTACATGAGTACTTAGACTCAACTCCTTGCAAAAGGGGCCAACAACCATAAAAGAGACATATAACCCCACGAATGTTTAAACTCAAACCCATCACAGAAAATACAACGCGACCACATGACACTACCATCCAAGAAACTACTAAGATGCCAATCTTCTTCTCATGTTACACCCATAATCTGAGAACAACTCCAAGACTCTTGCATCCAAAATCATGCAACCCTCCTTCACCTTGATGCTATTCTCCTCTTTACACAACAAGGACCATTGGCATGCCCAGTATGTTCCTTTGAATAATACTTGCAAAAAGAAGTTGATTTTGGATCCATTAAAGACCGCATCATTTTTATAAATCCAAACCGCCCAACACAAAGCTTCTATAGCCACCAATATTTGATACTTTAGTCTAGGTTGAAAAACTCTTAGCCAACTACCAAAAAGATTAGCAAAACTAGTAGGCGGTGGTATTCCAAACGTTATAAAGATTGCATTCCATACGGATCTAGCCCATATCCACTGTAGATAAATGGGAGACTGCACTGCCATGAAATTTGTAGCATATGATTTCTGAGAAGAAAATATACCATTACCCCATACATAAGACCACATATCAGAATCTTCAGTGAGCATAAAAGAAAAGTCTAGATTTTGCAGTGTGAGCACCTCCTAATAAGCTTGTTCAGATAATGGCAAATAATAGGCTTGACTAATTTCTTTCTCAATAGCCTTTGAATACCGAGTCCTTCTCATTTAAAGCATATGAGTATGTCCTTGGAAAAGAGAGTGATCTTAATCTGCCATTCCAAAAATTTTCCCAATATAAACTCTCGGGTTTAGATCCACATCGGTAATTGATGATGGAGGATCACAACATATAAGGTGAGGGCGGTTCTCATCCATCAAACTAGTCTTTAGGGTTGTGTAGGTTTAGGATCTAAAGTTGTGACTCCGGATGGGCTTGTGGAGTAGCAGCCCAATATAACCTGGGTAGCCTATGGTTGGTAGGCTAGGTTGCGCACTCTAACAAGTGGTATCAGAGTCTAGGTTTGGAAACCCAGAATGATTTTCAAGGGTCGCATGGTGGGAGAGCTTGGTAACAAATCTCTGGAGTCGCATGGGCTCTAATGCGACCGGAGAGATTGTTGGGCTAGGCCTGGAACAAGTCTTTGGGGTCACAATGGTTGATGTGATGGGGGATTGTTGGGCCCGATGTGTGACAGGGGAGATTGTTGGGTTTAGTCCCACATCGTTAATTGATGATGGGGGGCACAACTTATAAGGTGGGGATGATCCTCACCCATCAAACTAGTCTTTTGGGTTATGTAGGCCCAGGACATAAAATTATGGCTCCGGTTGAGCCTGTGGGGTAGCAAGTCCAATGTAACCTAGCTGGCCCATGGTTGGTGGGCTAGGCTGCGTACTCTAATATGGTATCAGAGCCTGGCCACGAGGGAGATCCATGGATAGAGGTACGATGGAGGTGCCCACACCATAACTACTGCACATAATGTAACCATTCGATGAGCTGCAATTGACAAGGAGACGACCAGACGTGGTTCTTAGGTTGATGGCGGCTGAAGAGATTGGAGATCTAATCGGTGGTATCAGACACTTCGGGTGGGTGGCCTGAACTTTCCGGTGAGCCACTTTTAACAGGGAGTTGGTCAGACGTGACGCTCAGGGTTGATTGAAGCTGGAGGCGATCAACGACTCGGGTAGGTGGCCCGGGTTTTTCTGTGAGCTGCACTCGACAGGAAGAGGGCCAGACATGGCGCTCGGGTTGTTTGGTGGCTAGGAAGATGACGTGATGATTCATTGGCTTCGGCTCGCGGTTAGATTGACAGTGGTCAATCGGAAGTCGGAGTTGAGTTGTCAGGAAAGCTATGGGGCACGGGCCTTTGGTGCAGTAGGTGGCGATGTAGGCAACGGAACTCAACAGGCCATCTCCGGCGAGAGGAGGTGGCGGCGAACCGGGCAACAACGGGTCAAATATCGTTGACGGTGTCAATAGGACTATTTGGCAGTACAGGATATATCCAAGATCTGCGGATCGACATGATGGGGATATATGGAAATCTACGCCACTGAAGAGGAAGAACAATGCTATCATGATAATATTCTTCGAGTGATTAAAGGCGAGGATGAATTTTCTCAATTATCAGGTGCTCAGTCTAAGGATGCGGTAGCGTGGATGTTGGATTTGTTAGCTCGGTTCATAAGACATAAAGGAAGAAAGGGTTCTCCTTATACAGTCTGGTGAGTTTGAATTTGTCTATTTGGTGATGGAATCGTCTTTTGGGTTGTGTAGGCCCAGTACCTAAAGTTGTGGCTCCGATTGGGCCTGTGGGGTAGCAGGCTCTATGTAACCTGGGTGGCCCACCGTTGATGGGCCGGACTGTGCACTCTAACATAAACAGGTTTTGCCACCCTTGACAGTGCACCTTGCAATACCTCTGAAAATATCTATAAATTGAAACACATCTTTCCACCAAAATGAACCCACTGCCTAACCGCATGAGGTTCTTTGCCATTATAATACTTGTTCCAAATAAGCTTTACCCATGGTAAAGGAGGCCTATTGTAAAACTTATGCAAGTTTTTCATGAGAACTGTATTATTTTACATTATGCGATTAATAATTCCTAGACCCCCATCTTTTTAGCTAAAATCTTCAAGTCATGAAATGGTACTCAGATCGGTATTAACCTAGGAGACCGACTAAGATTGACTAAAAGAAAAAGATGTGGCAAAAAATAACAATATCTGGTCCGGTGAAGGAGAAAATGACTACGATAACGCCGGATAAATTTCCCACAGCACACACGAATATATAAGTTAAGATATTTTTGTTAGCATAAGTTTTGCTCGCATTTTTTTAACTTCATTTAGCTGACCGATGATGCTCGAGGACTTCAATGCTGTACTGACCAAATTATTTGAGTAATTTAGAAAAAGAAAGATAAACAAGGACGAGCAACCTATTTGACGTTACCAAGACCTAAAGTCCTACTTTACAGTCCTAAAGATACTCTCAACCACACCCCTAAGTGTAAGGGCCAGTTGACCGACCACTTGAGCGATTTGCCGTGACCGTGCAAACTTGATGTTGAGCTCGTATGAATCGACGTTGGGGTACAAGTCCTTAATGTAGGCAAGCACATGGCTCCCGGCATACCAACTAGCCCTAAGGTTCTCATCCTTTAGGCGATGGTTGATCTTCTTGGGAACGTTAGCCAGTGCAACCGTACCTGACTTGACCCAATTAAGAATTCCGACAAGATCGTCGTGAGAAGGGGGTAGCTGAGGAACATGGAGGTCTGTGCAGGCTTGGGCAAGGGTCACACAACAATTTTCCAAGATGGCGACGGTGCAAGCTTCCTTTTGCCTGGAGCTACTTGAGATCTTGTCCTTGGCAACCTGATCAGCCATCAAGTGCAGCTTGTAATTTGCCCACTTGCGCTCCTACGATGCCAATTATTTCTATAGATCCTTTGTCGATGTTTTGTATCGGTAATAATAATATGGAGCTATTCATAAGAACTAAACTTGATGGATTGTAAAGAAACATGAAACAATTTATCTTAGTTCAGGCCCTCGATGTGAAGTAATACCCTACTTCCAGCTGTGGTGTATTGCTTTTGAGGTTTCTCTAATGAAATTCTGCATGGTGTTCTTCTCTTGCCCCGAGGGGCTCCCTTCCCCTCTTTATATACTAGAGAGGTGAGGTTATATGATAGGAATTCCAGTCAGACTCCAACCAAGAGATTTCCTTCTAGGAATACAACGTACCCGACTAGGACTATATCCCTTTTCTTATCATACAAGGTAATATGCACTGAGTCTTGTCGTATCCCTAACTACAAGATTAGACCCATCCTCTATCCGAGTGGCCATAATACTTCTCATGAGGTACCCGGGACCCATGGCCTCCACAGTAGCCACTGAGACCTTTATAGTTGAGTCACAACTGATACCGAGTGCTCATCCTCCTTGTTGAAGATTTTCCGAGTGCCTTACTCCTGAGTACTCTTCGTCCGAGTGCTTCTTCTCTCCAAGTCTTGCTTCATATCAGCTGGCAACGAGGCTATGAAGGGCTTCATAGGAAAATATAAATAGTGTGCGCCGAGTAGGCTCACCTATTAGGTGTAGCCCTCGACTTTGTGCTTCATTGTAAAACAATTAAACATAAAGTCAAAGATCTTTAACCTTTAAGTCTTTTTCAAATAGTATATTTTCTCAAAAAATTGAACTCTTCAGCATCATATTAGCTGGAAATATTTTTTCTCAAGGCAATTTTGGCTAAACATGTAAGCCGAGTACCACTTCATGGATTTTAACCCAATATGTGGTCAGGTGTACTTAAGAGATACCTGTATCCCCAATTTTAATGGAGACCAGCCTGTGGAGGCCATGGGCCCCAAGTACCTCAAGGAAGGCAATTACGGCCATCGGACAGAGGGTGGGCCGGCCCCTACAATTGAAGATAGAGTAGGACCCGGCTTCATGTTACCTTACAAGACAAGGAAAGGAATATAATCCTAGCCGGACTCTCTATGTACTAATAAGGAAAACTCTTAGTCGTATCCGACTGGATTTCCTACTTTGTAATCCTCATCCCTCCAGTATATAAGGAGGGGTAGGGAGCCCCCTGAGGGCAGAAGAACAAGAGCACAATCTCACCAGAAAAACCTCAAAGACAATACACAATAGCTGGAGTAGGGTATTACCTCACCTCGAGGGCCTAAACCAGGATAAATTGTTTCGTGTTCCTTTGCAATCCATCAAGTTTAGCTCTCACGAGTAGCTCTATATTATTATTGCCGATATAAAACATCGATAGTTGGCGCGCTAGGGAGGGGCATCCACGAGATCATCTTCAATAAGCATGATGGATCCAATCACCGAAGTCGACGGCATCAACTTCTTCCTCGGGCAGACGATCAGCTTTGGGAGCCTCGATTTCATCGCTGACAAATTCGGCAACCTTACCTGGTCCTACTCGGACTTGATCCGATCGGCTAGATACCAAGCCGACTCTGCACTGGTCGGCTTACTCAACGCTGTAGCAATCTTCGGTGACATGCTGCGGCAATCACCAAGACGCTCGAGTCTAGGGACAACTCTTTCTTTTAGTGTTCGACTCAGACTTGGTCTTGAGCTAGCCGAGATAGGGCTAAGAGAGGAGGAGATCATCAATCTCTCGTTCGGACTTGGCAATGCCGTGGATATCTTTAATCAACATCTAATGTGGCAAACCCGATCCCCTGGAGTTCAACTCGGATACGGCCCAGAGCCGCTCAAGATTGGATCTAGGGAGGTCGGGGTCGTCATTACCCTCCCTCAACTATTCTGACTCCGACTCTCAGTCGGACAACAGTACGATGAGTTTCTCTCCACCACGTGAAGTCTTCATGATGTCTGAGGGCTCTACTCCCACTTAGGAGGCACGCCGACTATGCTATTAGCAAGAAGAGGAGGCCCGCCGACTGCGTGAACAATAGGAGGATAACGCAAGACGCCGGCAGGCCGAGCGCGACGCTCACAACGATAATCTGCGCAAGGCTGGGCGGACTGCTTAACAGGAAATCCTCCAAACCCAAGTCAGCGACCATGACGTCTTTGTGACCCCACAATAGAACATCGTGGCTGCTGCCACATTGCTAGATACCTTGCAGTTTGGGCCCGATCACCAGACCACCCCAATGATTGCGAGGATTAAAGCGATGATTACCGCTGCAGCATGTCAACAGTGGCAGCAGTCGGAAGATACACTCATACCGTCCAATAGGACGGCTTCTGCTACGGCGATCTCATCTGCCTCAGCACGACGCCGGGTGGCTGGCTCCAGTCAGCCACACACGGAGTAGCGCCATATGTCACTCGGCAATCAAAATGATGACCGGTGACGGCGACACCAAGATGACTACCACGACAACAGGGATGTCCGAGGCCGACTACGACGTGACCTCCGGCAAGATATCAATGCTCGACGCCGGGAACGCGAGGAAGATGAGCATCACTGACTAGAAGAAGAGAATGAGCGCTTCGGCCTCCACCATGAGTGGTTTCATCGCCGCAGTCAGAGTTGGAGCCCTCACACAGATGAAGGAGTACCGGCCTTCAGCCACGAGCTGCAACAAGTTGACTGGCCGTTAGGTTTCAAGCCGACTGGAATTGAAAAGAACGATGGGAAGACCAACCCCGAGTCCTAGCTCTCTGGCAATCCAAGTAGCCGGAGGAGATCACAAAGCCATGGCTAACTACCTCCTAGTTGCTTTAGCCGACTCGGCGAGGACATGGCTGATAGGACTTCCCAAAAGATCAATCAGCTCCTAGGGAGAGCTCCGGGAACGCTTCATCGCCAATTTCTGAGGAACGTATGAGAGGCTGTCTTCCGAGTACGATTTATATCAGTGCCACCAGAGGAAGAACAAGTCCCTCTGTGACTTCATCAAGCGGTTTTCGAAGAAGAGAAGCTCGATACCTAAAATGAAGGACAAGGTCGTCATTGCTGCCTTCCGCAAAGGAGTAAAAGATACCGCGTTCATCGCTAAGTTCACTCGGAAGCCACCAAGCTCTGTCAAGGCTTTATTCGACATGGCAAACAAATACGCCGACTCAGTCGACGCTGTCACCGAGGCACTTGATGACAAGAAGAAACCCCGACAGAAGGAGCGGAAGGACACCGACAATGCGGCCCTAGCTAAGGCTGGGAACCGTAAACGTAAGTCGGACGACCTCATTGTGGTAGTCAATCGCAACCGTCCTCGACCTCCTAGAAGCGAAGATTATCAAAACGACAAGTGACATGCTCGGGGGCTCAAAAGCTCAAATGCAAGGATGTCATCCCCACTCGCAACTCGTGTAATACCGAACAGCTAAGTCACTTTCTGATACATATTTCCTCCTTTATATGATATTCTCATCTAAATGGGCAAGGAGGCAACTTACTTCTCTATGGTTTGATTCGGATAGGGCTTAGCGCCAGTCGGGATCGGATTTAGGGGTATGAGATCGCCAATTCCTCACTCGGCTTTGCCAATGCCACAACCACTTACACCTAATAGGTGTACATGCTGCACACTTTCTGTTTTTGCTTTTAATGGTTGCAAAAGTACCTGAGTAGCATAAATTCTGATTCATGAAACTTTGCCCATGAAAGACGAACTCAAGTCACCCAAAACGCGTGTCTGGGAAAGAGCCATGAGACAACTCTCGGCGCTCGAGGGCTATAACTAGTCGGGCAGAGTGTTTAAATGTAAAGAGTCAACTACTCAGGAAAATTAAAATCAATAAGAGGAGGAACACATATTTACATACATTGTAAAATATTCAAATATTCTTCGGGTGATTGTTTTCTTCATCAGATGCTACTCATCCGATATGTTTATAATACAAGGCCAGTTCCAGATACGCGTAACAAGAACTCATGGCTACGAGCCAATCTCCTACGCTCGGGGGTTGGACCAATCTGCCAAGATATACTTGGAGTGCGTTGCTTCAAGAATCACTCGGAATGCTCCACGAGGGCTATTGACCGACTACTCGTGCCAGTCGGGACATGGATGTCACCATTACCTTGGTACGCTCCATGTGGGCCAATAACCAACCTTCGGCATCAGTCTGGGCTCGGGTATCACTCTGCTAGATAGGGTACGTCCCATGAGGGTCACCAGCCGAATCTTATGCTAATGCGAGGTTCGGGACCCGCTACTGAAGCTCTCAGTCAAGAAGAAGCCAGAACCCGTACAATTGGAGGCTGCACCAAACCCGAAATCTACGGAGGTGCTCATTATTTTTCAAGATTGGAAGACCCCAATCATTTGATTCCTACTGTAAGACGAACTTCCTAAAGATCACAATGAAGCTGAGTAAGTCAAGCGACGGAGCAAAAGCTTTATCATAGTCGGAGAAGACCTATATTGTCAACGCGCATTCGGTGTTCTCATGTACTACGTCACACCTGAGGAGGGCAAGTAGATCCTGCAATTTATCCACTCGGGTATTTGTGGTAACTATGCTGCATCCAGAACATAAGTCAGAAAGGCTTGCAGACAAGGATTTCTTTGGCCGATTGCGGTTACCGACACCAATGATATTGTTCAGATATGCGAGGGATACCAATTTTGTGGGTTGCGCTGGGTATGTCGGTTTGGGCCGGTTTATTTGGTAGTAGGCTAAAGATATGAGTTCTTAAATAGCATGCCCTATTAGATCGCCTGCTGGTCATGTTAAAATCACGATGCAGGTGCTATTTTACAAGAGCCGATTAAATAATCAGATACGCTTCGTGCTAAGCCTACAGCCGGGTGTATAAATTCGGGTATCTTGATTATTTTAAGGTATTAAAGATATATCTTTATAAGGATCAATAGTTGGTCTACATTAAAATTGGGAATGCAGGTATCTTTCAAGTACACCTCGTCACACATTGGATTTACTCCATAGTGATACTTGACTTACATGCTTAGCCAAATTGTCTTGAGCAAAATTTCTAGCTAATATATTGCTGAAGAGTCCAATTTCTGAGAAACATATTACTCGGGAAAGATTTAAAGGTTAAAGATCTTTGACTTTCTGTTTAATTATTTCCCAATTAAGCACAAAGTCGGGGGCTACACCTAATAGGTGTGCCTATTCGGTGCACACTATTCATATTATTTCCATAAAGCCCTTCATAGCCTTGTTGCCAGCTGATATGAAGCAGGATTTGAGAGAAGAAGCACTCGGACAAAGAGTACTCGGGAGCAAGGCACTCGGGATTTCTTCACTATAGAGGACGAGCACTCGGCTAAAGCTGTGACTTGACTATGAAGGTCTCAGGGGCTACTGTGGAGGCCATGGGCCCCGGGTACCTCAAGGAAGGCAATTACGGCCACTCGGAGAGAGCGTGGGCCAGTCCCTATAATTGGAGATAGAGTAGGACTCGGCTTCATGTTACCTTGCAAGACAAGAAAAGGCATATAATCCTAGCCGGACTCTCTATGTACTAATAAGGAAAGCCCTTGGTCGTATCCGACTGAGTTTCCTACCTTATAACCCTCATCTCTCCAGTATATAAGGAGGGGTAGGGAGCCCCCTGAGGGTAGAAGAACAAGAGCACAATCTTAGCAGAGAAACCTCAAAGGCAATACATAACAGCTAAAAGTAGGGTATTACCTCACATCAAGGGCCTGAGCCAGGATAAATTGTTTCGTGTTCCTTTGCAATCCATCAAGTTTAGGTCTCACGAGTAGCACCATATTATTATTGCCGATATAAAACATCGACATAGCCATTGATCCTTATAAGGATATATTCTCAATACCTGTTAAATAATCCAGATATCTGAACACATGTGTCCAGCAACCAGGCTTAACATGAAGCATATCTGATTATTTAATCGGTTTCTATAAAATATCATCTGTACTGTGATTTTAACACAGTCAGCGGTCGGCCCAATAGGACATGCTATTTAGAAACTCATATCTTATGGCTTATTACCGAGCAAGCTGGCCCAAGCCCACTAACTCGGCGCATGCCTCATAAAGCGGCAGGAGAGAGAAAAGATTCCTCTCTCTCCCCCAATCCATCAAATCTCTTCGTCTCCCGAAACCGCACCCAAACTTCACGTCCGGTTCGCTAGGGTTCACTGCTGCTCACGCTCCCAACCTGAGATCTGCTGAGCCCCGTTTCCCGATGTCGATTCTCAATGCCCTAGAGCTTCTCTGCCCAGCTCCTCACCTCCAGCAATGCCGAGGGTCCCCTTCAAGATCCTCAACATGTCTTCTGGAATCTGGCCAGTGTCGGATTGCAACACCATGAGGCTGAAGATCTTGGAGAATAAGATGATATTGCAGCAACAAGAAATCATCAATTGGTGCCCGGCCGATAGTGAGTCTATCCCCGCTCCAGGCCCGGGTGAAACCATGGTTTTCACTTCTTTCTTTGACCGCAGACTCGCTCTTCCAGCCTCCGATTTCCTCCGTCGCCTCCTTGCCTTTTACCAGATTGAACTAGTGAACCTCAATCCCAACTCCATCCTCCAGATTTCCATATGTGCAACTCTCTGCGAAGCCTTCCTAGGGGTTAGCCCCCATTTCAATCTCTTTCGATACCTCTTCCACATAAAACCCCAACCCTCAAAATCAAAAATCCAGACCATTGGGGGGCAAGCCTTCAACTCAGAAACGAGATGAAGAGGGCCTATCTCCATGTCCCCCTAAAAGCTTCTCTCAAGGGGTGGCATCGGGAGTGGTTCTATTACTCAAATCTGGAACCCTCTCTCCCCCCTTTCACAGGCACTCCTCCATCAGTCCTAGAGAGCTAGTCCTCTGTGCCGTCGCATGAGGAGATGGGGCAGGTCTACTAGCTGCTGGAGAAAATTGATCTACTGAAGGGGAAAGGACTGACTGGTCCTTGGGTGGTAAGGTGCTTCCTGAATCACCGAACCCAGCCTCTGAAGGCTAGAAGCCACTTCGGATTCGACTATCAGGGGAAGAATGATCCAAGCCGAGAATATCCCGACTTCGTTGACAAGAACAAGGTTACTGACACCTTGTTGGATTTCTTTGTCAACGGAGTTGTGGAGTGTCACGCCCAGAAATTCACCAGAATTTCTAAAGCTAATTTGTGCAATAAATCCTCGTCCAGGAATCAACCGAGGTACACAAATCGATAATTTGATAAACATAACCAAAACCTAATAACGATAAATACTTACAAAAAGGCACTTGGTCCTCACATAGAAGAAACAACAGCGGAATGGCAACTAGCGTAGCTTTAGCTCCAAACCATAGGCAGATCAACTGGGGTATAAGCCAAACACTAAACTTCTCCTCGCAAATCTTCACTCTGATGATTGTAATATAGCAAAACTGAGTACCACCCACCGTACTCAACAAGCCACACTAGGAAATGCAAATAATACAACAGGATTCCAAAGAAAAAGCATAGTATGGCTCATTTGCATAAACGGCATTTAAAACCTTTGCATTTAAAAGCATTTTAAAACAGTATAGTTTAATTATTACCAATATTGAACCAACCACTAAACAACGCTCCAACGCAATTCAGGCCCAAACCATAACCCTTCAAACTGGAGCTATCAAGTACCACCATTTATCACTATTAATGAGTAGTGTGAGACTAATCACAGAAAACATTGCTAAGCCCGCCCATTGACCACGGGCATGACTATTCGAATAGTTTTACTCTGGCCAGAGGTGTACAACGTTACCCACAAGACGCGATTCCACACATGCCACCATGCCCTGAAATACCACCATGGTACTATAAAGGGGGATACTGTGACAAGACCTTTCATGCAACTCGCCCAACAGAAAAACACCCGCTGAACCACCATTCTCTGGTAGGGTTGATCAAGTTCCTAGACAGGAAGATAGTCCAACGCCCAAAAACATGGACTTATTGGCACATCCATGGTGGACTTATTGATACAGCCACAAACACGTCCTGGTGCCTCCTGTTGAACTTGCTACACTATGGATCTAGGCGTTACCCATTCTGGCTTGTGGTTAGCACGGTAAATGCTTCGTAACAAGTAGTCCGCGAACCGGTCCTTAATCGTCATGAGTACCACTAGCAACATTCACAATCCTGGTGCTCACAACCCACCATCAGTCAAGTTTTAGTTGGCATATTAATTAACCAGCCACGACCAACTGCCGTGAAACAAAAGCCATTAATTATCGATGAATGATTCTTTAGTTTTTCCACATAAAATGATGCTGTAGATTCTTGGCATGGCTAAGAAAAATCTAAATAATCTAGCTAGATCACTAATTAGTCATCCATCTAGTCAATATTAGTCACCTAGGGTATCAAGGTACATGTATCAATAGCAATTCATGGCCATAGTCAAAGAGTATAGGATAATAGATAAATACCCGTAATAATGACATTCTAAAACATTTCATGCAATAATGTTAAAACAAAATAGTTTTCATAAATGGGAGCAATATGCTCAAGGGGATTGTCGTGTGACTTGCCTTGCAATAGAAAACGTCTTCTGCAAATCTTCCGAACTCTTCCTCGGTCTTCGCGATCCTCCGAAACGGCGAAAACAACAGACTACACGCACAATGAGTAAAAACCCTAATAAAGTCCAAATAAATAGTATAAAAAAGTACATAAACAGGTAGATCATGATTTTAGATGAATTTAGGAAGAAGAACGGGTCGAATCGGAGTTCGGACGGAAAAGATACGGCCTCCGGAATATTGATTTCAGAGAAAATCTGAAAAGAAAAAGGAAAAGGAATATTCTTGAGAATATTCCCTCAGAAATTATTTACTAAAAGAATTATTTTTGGAGGATAAATGAGTGGGACCCATGGGTCAGTGAGTAGGTCTATGGTGGAATAGGTTCATAGGACAGAGGATGGAGAGCTTGGTGGACCGATGACTTGATGGTGACACGTGGCATATATCTAGGGTTTAGAGGAATCTAACGGCTCTGGGGTGATCAAAGGAATTCGATGGCTGAGATCTAATCAACCTGTGATAGACGGCTTGGATTGGTTTATGGAGATCCAATGGCCTAGATTGGATCTGGAGAATCGGGCGGTCGAGATGGATCCAACGTTTTAATGAAGATCTAATGGATCGGATGGATTTTGGGTTTTTGAACGACTAGGATTTCCTGGGATTAAACAGATGGGGCCCATGTGTCATACAAAGAGGGGTACTGTGGGCGGCGCCACCACCTAGGTGGGAGCCCACCATGTGCACACAGTATCCGATCCCTGGATCAGTAGTCGGATACACACATAGTCATCGGTGATACAAACTCAGAGTACATTAAATACATAACAGAGTACATACATATATATTACAAAGGGTTTTCCATCCAGGACAGGCCCTGGATGGACAAAAGCACTAATAGGGTGAACTAGCGAGACACAGCGTAGACAGAGCGGAAGCAGGGACAAACTACTCGGCAAAAGAACACAACTACTCCATAGGCTCGGTTGGGAACTAGGCTCGAAACCTCAGAAGTCTTCGTAGTCAGCTTGGTCCTGGAAGAACTCGGCAGCAGTCGGGTCTTCGTCTTCTTCTTCAAAACCTATTATGTATATATGAACAAGGGTGAGTACTTTCGTACTTAGCAAGCCGGGGAAAAGTGCCATGTCGGTTAGACAAAGGGGGCTAAGAGTCTTATTTGCGAATGCAGCCTTTTAGAAACATTTTGATTGTCAAATACTAGTGTGTCAAATTTTTAGTTGTCGGAAAGAGGCTCACGCCTCGATCCATTCCGCAAGTTGCTTTTCAACAACTCACCACATGTAATTACTGAATCATGTATTCCCATTATCATCTTCTGGTAAACAACCAAGTGATTTCACAACTCGGCTATCACTCGAGTGGCTTCGACCACTCCTTAGGTCTGTTATTTCTCCCGAGTGGCTCCGACCACCCGTTGACCCTGAGACTCGGCTACAACCAAATCTCAGCTATCTCTTAAACAACTCCGGCTACAATCGGTTATGTTCGCTGCACTGGCTACAACCAGTTAGCTCAATCTTGCTGCCCTGGCTACAACCCAGGAGCCTGCTCTTTATCGTCTTCTGGCTACAACCAGAAGACTATTCTCTTGTTAACTTTTCACGCATTTACTTATGGTGCTTCAACACCCCGGGTCACACAGGCCCGTTTCTGGCCACACAGGCCTTCCGTTTGCTTACTCGGCAAACTCTGGTCACGATTCCCTTCCCAACAATCCATTTCACAAACCATTGGCAAACAAATCTACGCTATGGAAATCACCTTACATCGCCCTTAACCGTGGGCACGGCTGTTCGAACAGTTCAGCTAAACTCTGCAGAGGATGCACGCTTTACCCAAACGACACAAAACTTACACCGAGTACTGGCCTGTACCGGAAGTTTGTGACAAGGCCATTTCCAAAGCCAGTCTAGGGTTATCCAATGCCAGCGGAAGGATCCACACAGGATCAATGCTTCAGGTCGGCTCCAACCACCATCAGCACTAGGGCTCACGAGCCACAACTCAGATGAGTCCACTCCAGCCGGCACCAAACTTCCCTAAACCTACAATTTACTCGGCCAGGGGCAGCCCATACAACCTCGTTTGGTCGCACTGTAAAATGCTCGGATGTAATTCCCAAAGGAAACGGTCCTTATCGATAATACATAGCCAGGCCACACAGGCACTGTCTCTGTACACCACGGTTTTCACAAACTTTCATCTTCTTCTCAAACACGCCGATACATAGAGTACCGGGTTTTCAAACAATTGAGTAAAACCACTGTTTTCCCAAACGACAATACAATCGCTGCAGGGCTAAGCTATTCTACTCAGCATTCGTATCCAAGGGATATAATGCCAACGTGCCATTTGTGGGGCTATCAAAGAAGAAAATACATCAATATCCTACCAAAATAAGTGCGACTACTGGGTAGGTCCGTCGGTTGCGCTTGTAGACCGAGGCCGATCAATTTAAAGTGTGAACTAAGCATGCACTTTTTGCAAACAACATAATTTTGCACATATAGGAGACAATATGATCAAAGAGGCTTGCCTTGTTCCAGCGAAGGATCTTCTTCGGTGAAGGCGGCTTCTGGGTCGTCCACCGGTTCAGGATCTAAACAAGCAGAAAAGATTATCATTGACACGCTGAAAAGAGGTAAAACACTAAGAAAAGAACATCGCGGCAGTCGGCTGCAGAAAAGGTAGCAGTCGGCTGTGGATGGATGGCAGTCGGATGAGGGTTTATCGTAGACGGCTGAGTTAAACTTACGGACGGGGCAACAAGGCTCACCGGTTAGGAACTCCGGATGGTAGACTAGCTCGGCTTTCCTTCTTCTTCGCGTTCCAACCTGACGAACACAGGGGCATTGCGGCGAGCGGCAGCGATGGAGCTCGGGGAGCAGAAACGACTTCGGGGACTGGGGAGGAGAAAGATGATGGCTTAGCTATGAAGCTGGTGATGGCAGTTTGGCAAAGATGGTTGGGTTGCAAAACAGAGAAAAGAAGAGGCATGGAGGGCCTTTTATAGCTGGCGAGTGAAGCTGGGACACTGCGGTGCAGAGCGATGGAAAAAGGGGTCAAGATAGGCTGATAAGGTCACAGCGAGCTGGCTGGGGCGACGTGACCTCAAGGCAGAGTTTGACTTAGGGATTGGGTGTGGTCGGTGGAGTTGGTAGGCACTGTAGAGGCGATGAGACACTCAGGTCGTGGCAGGGACGGGTTGGTGGTACTTTGCAGACAGAGCCTCTGACTAACCGTTGGTCCAAACGGGTTCTTGAGGTACCACGGCTATTGTCCGCTGGTCCGATCGGGGCTGTGGGCAGGTGAAGGCTGGATTATGTCACCACTTCAGCAGTCGGCGTCCATGGATCAAATTATTTCGTGGATTGGATTTCACTTGCCTATCTATGGTTCCCTTGCGTGTGCTCGGGATAGGTGTTTTGTATAAATGTTTCGCCGTATTATTAAGTATTCTCCTTTAGTTTTTTTCTCTATCTAGAAGTGGAATAGAATAACCCGGTTGAAGGGTAATGATCATACGTCTGTAATGCATTGTATGTCCCAGAATAGGGCCCATTCTTCTACCCTTTCCGGGTAGTCGATGGCTATTCACAGCTACTACCTTAACACCAAAGAAGAGTTCGACCCAATGCTTTATTTCTGTCTTAGTGAATCCCGATTCGACATTAAAAGTATATTGATTCTTTCCCAATAAACGAAGACTTTTTTCTGTAAATACTGCGTATTTGATTCCATCCATAAATCGACTTTCCCTCCTATGCTCTGAGTTCCAGTATCGATAAGAATTCGAGTTCTTATTGTTCTTATGTTATGGTATGAATATACCATACCAATTCGTTATGTATGGATGATGGATGAGATTCCATGGATAGAGAGCCAGTTCAGGTGTCGTGAGCTTGACCAGATCGGGGCAAGTTGGGGCGGCAAAACAGAACTGATTGACAGGGTAGTCAGCAAGCTCAAGGGTTACTCGGCTGCAAAGGCGACCGAGTGGGCAAGGGTAGAGGGCAAGGCTCTGAAACTGAGTAGGAATCTACTCGGCACAAGAGGAAAAGGCAGTCGGCTGGCCAGGGAAAGAAAAACTGGGGCATAGCTGAGAGGAGTTAGAACTCAGAAAGCGAATTCTAACAAGGAGATGAAGAACGGGTCGTTACAGGTACGGCCGGTGGGCCCTATATGTCACACACAGGAGGGGACACCATCGGTAGGGCTAGCCTGTCAGGGGTCGGCGCAGGGGAAGCACGCCCACGCCATTGCGTAGCCCGACGGGGCCGAGGGAGTCCGCCGGCAACGGCGATGAACGACGGCCACTGTGGCAACGAGAGACAATCAGCCACCGTGGCGCGATGGCGATGACGGCACTGGGGCTATAAGGAGCCTCCACACGGCGGTGGCGGCGCTTGCTGGCGAGGCCGACGCAAGGGGACAAAGCGGCGGCGGCGACAACCGTGGTGCCGAGAGGCGCCAGAGGATGGGCGTCGGTGGCCAGGGTCCAGATGCTCACCAGACGATGATAGGTTTCGGCGGCGGCTAGATGCAGTGCGGCGGCGAGGCTTGGGAGCAGAGGGCGACAGCACTAGATGGGCGCGGTGGCACGGCGCCGGAAGGCAGGCACGGGGAAAACAGGAGGGAGGAGATGGTGGCCGGTATATATATATATAGGGGCACGATAGGGCACGGGGTGGCACAAGGTGGCAGCGCTGCTAGTCCCGGGGCGGCACGACGCTGTGCGCAGGAGGCCAAGATGCGCGGCGGTGGTCGCAAGGCGAGGAGGCGGCTGCGGCGGCGCTTGACCGGTGGGCCGTGGGGCTGAGGGCAGGGCAGCAGCGACGCGGGCTGAGGAGGCAATGGGCCAAGGCGGCGCGGCTGGGAGTAGGAGCGTGCAGGCCGAAGGGGAGGGGGCTCGGCCCGGGAGAGAGCAGAGGAAGGAGGGAGGACTCCGGGAGGAAGAAGATGAACAAGAAAAGAAAGAGAGGGGAAAAAAGAAAAGAGGAAAGAAAAGAAAAAGGAGAGAGGGAAAAGGGAAAAAACCAAGGGGTTTGTCGGAAAACCTAAATTAGAGAATTTAGAATTTTGGAGTATTTAGGGAGTCAAGGATTATTTTGGAATATCGGGATTTGGGGAAATATTTTGAATATTTGAATATTTTGGTATTGTTTTTGGGAGTAGAAAATCTCGGAAATATTTTGTGGAACCCAAGGATTGGAAAAACTTGGAGTATCTAGGGATTTGAATTTTGTGGAGACCAAGGTCATTTGAATCAAAAGGGAAAATAATTGATATTCAATAAATAGGGATTGAATATATTCGAGTCTATCGGATTTGGAATTTTAGGGGATTTTTCTGGAGTTGGACTTTTCAGGGAATTAGGGTTCTGGAATGATAGCCCAAGTCTGGGTAGAAAAGAAGGGTACAAAGGGATCGGACCAGGAACGAGCCGAGGAAAGGATTTCGGAATTTGTTTAAATAATTACTAAAATTGATCTTTGTAATATTAAAATTAATTCTGGAGCTTTGAAAAATCCAAGAAAATTTCAGAGAGTGCAATTACGCACAAATAATTTATTAAAATGATTTCGACAATGATTTATTAAAGAATTTTTTACTTCCCATTTTTAGTTTACTTAATTAATTTACTTTACCATTTAATATAAATTATAGAAAATTCATTATTAATTAATTATTTAATTTCCAAAAAATCGGGCTGTGACTTGGATACCAAAGACGAGAAGCAAGCCCCCAAACCCTACTGCAAGGGTAGGCCCCGGCCTAAGGTAATTATACAATGTCGTTGTTATCTTGATACCCATCTGTGATGAATACCATAGAAGCTGTCTAGCCATGCAGTGAGTGATATACACCATCTGAATATTTGCAAGACTGTGAAGAATTTGATTCAGATTCCCAAAACCAGTCGGCCGCTGGGTCCCGGAAGCATCCAGCCAGCCCCTTAGCCACCCAACCCAGCCCCAAGAGGGCTAGGAAAAGACCAGCAATGGACCAGGCCAAGAAGAAAAATGTGCCGAGTAAGGCACCAGGCGGTCTGAAGATCAAAGACCCCAGCAGCACTACCCCTAGGCCTCCCAGCCCTAGGACTGCACCGCCGAGAGCTGCCACCCCTAGTCAGCCGCATTGAGCACGGTGCCGACTAGGCCAAGTTCTCCACTGCTGACAGCCACGCCGATGAGCTCGACAGTCGACAGCTCTCCGCTGCCGAGTAGGCTATCAAGCTCATCGCCGACTACTTCCGCCCCCAGCAGACAGGGGTGGAAGTTTAAAACTTCCAAGTGGTATGAAAATCTTCAATCTTCAAGAGAAAGACTTAAAACAATCTTTCAATATCTTGATAGTTGTGTGATTTCTGCAGGAAATTGAGTGACGCTGACCCCAAGGGGACAGCACCACAAACCCCCATGGCCAATCCCGTCCTGACTAAGCCCGAGCCTGTCGTGCCACAGGCTGAGCCAAAGATCGTCCCAGCCCCTAAAGTTGAGGCAATCCCACCAGCCGAGCCACAACCGTCACCTAGTTGGGACACTGCGGTCGAAGCCCCAGTCCTTGAGCTCACCCATGAAGCCATGCTGCCAATCGAGCCAAGGCCCAGGACTCCATCACCTCCGCTATCGTCATCTTCTGATGAAGGCAATCTCCCTAGGCTTGAAGCTCCCCTGCCAGACTTCCCCCAGACATTTTATTGGGTTACTCCAGAGGGAGAAGCTGAAAGCTTCGAACATGAAGAGCAAGCGGTCCAGAGAGAAAGAGTCAACTTGATGTACGCCGCCATCGCCGTGTCAAAGGGGATCCAGGTACATAGTCGATCTTGCTGTGTTTGTTGACTGGTGGTTCTTCCAGATTTTGCATTTTGGTTGCATATTTTGCCTGACTCCAATACTTCTTGAGCAGAAGGTGGTCGATCGGTCAGAGAAAATGGGCAAAGTCCTGACCGAACTCACCCCCTAGCTACTCCAACTCTGCCAGTTCCAAGTGGCCAAGGATGACCTAGAAAAATCTAGCAAGGAGAGGGAGGAGTGGCTGAAGGGATTAGTGAACAAGCTCAGGGATGGGAACTGGGCCTAGGTTGGGACAATCAGAAGTAAGCTTCCCTCTTGCCCGAGTGATCCTGAATAAATCTTCTTGCCTTATTGAGTCTTGAATGTCTCTTTGCTGTAGCCCTCGAGTCAAATCTCAATACCCAGTCCCAGGAAATCGAACACCTGAGAAGGAGTTGAAGGAACCCGAGAAGGCGAAGTCAAAGGTGGACATTGAATATGTGAGTAAGTCACTCGCCCGACTGTGTGCTTGATCCAAAGGGTTATCTTGGTTGGCTGATGTACTTGTCTGTGTGTGAACAACTTTCAAGGCCAACTCACCAGTCCAGTTAGACACTTTTGTAGAAGAAATCAAGATCCAAAAGGAATCATGAAAAGTCATTGTTGACTCCGTGAGGAATTTACTTGATATCATGCAGCCGCACCAGGCCGGGTCTACCTCCAGCACGATCGCTCAGGTAGCACAACGTCTCGAGAAAGCTCCAGGTATCTTGAAGAAGTACTTGGACGAGCGTGTCGCCGTCGGGATCGCCCAAGCCTTAGCCATGATCAAGTCTCTCTACCCTCGGGTAGACATCGAGGCCGTTGGTGAAGGCTTTGCTGAAGGGACTACCCTGAAGGAGGGCTTGGAGCTGATCAGCCAAGTGAGGGCAACTGCTGAAGTGATCGCTAAAGATTGTTCTATGTTCCATGAGTTGTTGACTAGGACGTCGTCTTCTGTCTTTAGTCAGTAGGCACCCGGATGTGTCACCTCAGCGATAATGAACGGCTCCTCCCATAAGGGAGATAATTTATGCCTGTCTTTGGTGGTTTAGATTTTTCACAAAACGAGATCTCCCACCGAAAAGGCGTGACCACGAACATTCTGACTGTGATAACGACGCAGGCCTTGAAGATACCTTACCAAATGGATAGTTGCGATGTCCATCGCTTCCTCCAACTGAAATAGTTTGACCAGTCGGTCTTCATTTGATTTTTCTTCTGAGTGGGCCTGAGCTCGTGGTGAGCCAAACTCCAACACGATTGGTAACACAGCCTCAGCACCATAGACTATGAAAAAAGGGATTGTCCTGTTGCCCGACTAACCGTGGTTCTTAAAGACTAGAGAACACTTGGGAGTTCTTGTACCCACCGTCCTACATATGGTTGTAGTCGGTCGAATACCCTAGCCTTGATACTTTGTAAGACCATGCCATTTGCACGCTCGACCTGTCCATTGCTTCGTGGGTGTACCAAAGAAGCATAACATATTTTGATATCGAAGTCATCACAAAAATCTTGAAAAACGCCGCCAATGAACTGAGTGCCGTTGTCCGTTATGATGCAGTTGGAAACTCCAAATCGGTATATAATACTCATGATGAAGTCTTTTGCCCTTGCCACTGTTATGGTAGCAACGGGTTTCGCCTCGATACACTTTGTGAATTTGTCCACTGTGATGAACAAGTGTGTAAACCCTCCTGGCGCTTTTTTGAACGGCCCAACCATGTCAAACCCCCCAAACTGCAAAGGGCCAAGAGATTGGAATTGTTTGTAGTTCTTGAGCTGGAAGATGTGTTTGCCGAGCAAAGAACTGGCATCCCTCGCACGTCCGAACTATGTCTTTAGCGTCTGTAACTGCAGTCGACCAGAAAAATCCTTCTCTATAAGCCTTTCCGACTAACATCCTGGATGCAACATGGTTGCCACAGATGCCCGAGTGGATGGATTGTAGAATCTGCTTGCCCTCCTCAAGTGTGACACAACGCATGAGGACTCCGGATGCACTTCGACGATAGAGATCTTCTCCGACTACCAAGAAACATTTACTTTGACGTTTGATCCGCTCGGCTTCACTACGATCTTCTGGGAGCTCATCCTCCAAGAGGAATTTGATGATTGGAGTCCACCAATCTTGCGAGATGATGAATACTTCGTTTGTTGCTGGGGTAGGTTCAGCCCCTGACTGCTCAAGTACAGGTTTCCTCTTGACTGACGGTTCCAATAGTTGCTCGACAAAAATTCCAGTCGGGACCACTTTTTGTTTGGATCCCATGTTGGCTAACTCATCTGCAGTTTCGTTGTATTGGTGGAGCACATGTGTAATCTCTAGCCCATCAAACATGTTTTCCAGCTTTCGTACCTCCTGACAGTATGCCGCCATGTTCTCGTCCAGTCCTTCATGACCTGGTTCACCACAAGTTGAGAGCCCCCACGCACGACCAGTCGGCGAATGCCAAGTGATATGGCGATGCAGAGCCCGTGGATGAGTGCCTCGTACTCGGCGACGTTGTGGGATACTAGAAAGTATATCTAAAGGACATATTTTAATTTTTCTCCGGTGGGTGACGTCAATATGACGCCAACCCCCGCTCCACCAATCCACAGAGAGCAGTCAAAATACATTGTCCATTATTCTAGCTTGTCTGTAGCTGTAGCCAACTGAACTTCTGTCCAGTATCCACTCGGCCACAAAGTCGGCTAATGCTTGTGATTTGATTGCTATTCATGGTCGAAAGGAGATGTCAAATGCCATCATCTCGAGCGTCCATTTAGCGATTCTACCCCTAGCCTCGCGGTTATGTAGTACGTCCCCGAGTGGATACGATGTGACAATGGTTACTTGATACGACTGAAAATAGTGCACCAACTTCCAGACAGTAATGAGTAGACCATATAACAACTTCTGGACTTGAGGATATCTCATCTTGGAGTCGCCTAGGACCTCACTGACGAAGTAGACTGGCCTCTGTGCTTTTTGTATATGCCCTGACTCTGCCCACTCGATGATCAACACCGTGTTGACTACCTGAGTGGTTGCCGCCAAATATAACATAAGTGGCTCCTAGGGCATAGGTGATGCCAACACGGGTGGCAATGTGAGAAACTTCTTGAAGTCTTCGAAGGCTTGTTGGGCTTCTGGCGTCCATTGAAAATTATCGACTTTCTTCAGTAATTTGAAAAAGGGCATACCCCGTTCACCTAGTCGGGAAATGAATCGACTGAGTGCTGCCATGCAGCCGATCAGCTTCTATACGTTCTTCTAGCTAGTCGGGTGCCATGTTCATGATAGCGTTGATTTTCTCTGGGTTTGCTTCGATGCCTCGGTGTGACACGATGAAGCTGAGTAATTTTTCCGACGGTACTCCGAAGACACACTTTTTCGGGTTCAACTTCATCTTGAATTTTCGAAGGCTTTGAAAAGTTTCCTCCAAGTCGGCGATGAGGTCCTCCTTGAGTTTGGTCTTGATCACCACTTCATCGACATATGCCTCCACGTTGCGCCCGAGTTGAGTGTGAAGACATCGCTGGATGGCACATTGATATGTTGCACCAGTGTTTTTCAACCCGAACGGCATAGTGACGTAGCAATATGCTCTAGATGGCGTGATAAAAGAAGTATTTAGGCTATCCTCCTCCTTCAGGCTGATTTGATGGTATCTGTGTAGCAGTCGAGAAAGCTGAGTAACTCGCACCGCGTAGTTGAATCAACCACCTGATCTATTCTGGGTAGACCAAATGGATCCTTAGGGCACGCCTTGTTTAAGTCAGTGTAGTCGACGCACATGCGCCATTTACCGTTCTTCTTCCAAACTAAGATTGGATTTGCCAGCCAGTTTGGGTGGTAGACCTCTTTGATGAACCCGGCTGCAAGGAACTTTGTAATCTCCTCCCGAATAGCATCTTTCCGGTCTTGTGCGAAGCGCCGTAGTTGTCCTCAGGCATCCCGGTTGTCACGGTAGTCGTCATGGCGGTGCCGCCATCGATCATTGTTCTGTTGGCTGAGTGATGTAGGGCGTGACTCCAAGTGAGGCTGACTAGAGCCAGCTACACGGCGCTGCGCCGAGGCAGATGAGATTGCTGTGTCTGATGCCATCCTGTTGGATGGTATGAGTTTATCTCCTGACTATTGTCGCTGCTGACAAGCTGCAACGGTAATCGTTTCTTTAATCCTTGCGATAGTCAAGGTGGCCTGGTGGTCGAGCCCGAATTGCAAGGTATCGAGTAGCGTGGCAGTAGCCATGACGTTCTGTTGTGGAGTCACGAAGACGTCATGGTCGCCAACTCGGGTTTGGAGGATCTCTTGTTGAGCAGTTCGCCCAGCCTTGCGTAGATTGTCACTGCGAGCATTGTGCTCGGCCTGCAGGCGTCTTGTGTCTTCCTCCTGTTGTTCACGTAGTCGGTGGGCCTCCTCCTCTTGTTGATCGCATAGTCGGCGTGCCTCCTGGGTAAGAGTTGAGCACTTGGACGTCATGAAGACCTTGCGTGGCGGAGAGAAGATTGCCAAGCTTGTCCGACTGTGAGTCAGAGTCCGAGTAGTTGAGGGGGACTCCCACTTCCCTAGATCCAATCTGCAGTGGCTCTGGGCCGTATCCGAGTTGAACACCAGGGGATCAGGTCTGCCGCACTAGAGTTTGATTGAAGTTATCCGCAGCGTTGCCGAGTCCGAACGGAAGATTGACAATCTCCTCCTCTCTTAGCCCGACCCCGGCCGGCTCGAAGTCAAGCCCAAGTCGAACACCGAAAGAAAGAGTTGTCCCTGGACTCGGGGATCTTGGGGATCACTGCAGCATGTCGCTGAAGATTGCTGCAGCGTTGGGTAGGCCTACTGGCACGGAGTCGGCTTGGTTTTTGGCCGATCGGATCAAATCCGAATCGGACAGAGTGAGGTTGTCGAGTTTGTCGGTGATGAAGTCGAGGCTCCCGAAGCTAATCGCTTGCCCGGGGAAGAATCTGACGCTGTCGATTCCAGTGATTGAATCCATCAGGCTTGTCGAAGATGATCTCGTCGATTCCCCTATCTGGCGTGCCAACTGTCGATATTTTGTATCGGCAATAATAATATAGGGCTATTCATGAGACATAAACTTGATGGATTGCAAAGAAATACAAAACAATTTACCCTGGTTCAGGCCCTCGATGTGTGGTAATACTCTACTTCCAACTGTGGTGTATTGCCTTTGAGGTTTTTCTGATGAGATTCTGTATGGTGTTCTTCTCTTGCCCCGAGGGGCTCCCTTCCCCTCCTTATATACTGGAGAGGTGAGGTTATATGATAGGAATCGCAATCGGACTCCAACTAAGGGATTTTCTTCTAGGAATACAACGTACCCGACTAGGACTATATCTCTTTCTTTATCATACAAGGTAATATGCACCAAGTCCTGTCGTATCCCTAATTGCAGGATTAGGCCCATCCTCTATCCAAGTAGCCACAATGCTTCCCATGAGGTACCTAGGGCCCATGGCCTCCACATCCCTGCACAAGTCCTCGAAAACTAGAAAATGCAGAGTAGAGTGAGACCTACAAGAGAACTATGGGTAACCTAGAAGCTTGTGGTCATAACTCGTACTTTGGAACTGTTTCCAAGCGAACTCGAGCTCAGCCTTTAGGAAAATTATCTTCCTGGAAGACTTCTCAGGCTCCACTTGGGGGAAGGGGGAGGATCTGAGAAGGTATTTGGCAAAGCTGGACAAGCACATGGCTGTTCGACCACCATTGGCGTAGTCTCCTCACTATGATAACAAATATCGACAAAAAGTGGGAATTAAAGCCATACATACAAATAAGAATGTATTGTTTGACCAAGTTTCGGGATGCTCCACTGAACACACAGACAACAAAAACATAGGTATGAGAAAACTAACTACTCGGTCTCCATGTCGAAGCTATTGGCCACCAAGAGCCGGTTGGCCTCATCCACCTTGTCGAGCAGCTCCTTGCGGCACTCTTGGGGGACTCCATCCACTACGGTGGCATCCATGTCAATGTTTGAGTATTTCGTGAGGACATAGGCAAGCGCTTAGGAAGTGCCAAGGCCTTCTACCTCACAAGTCTCCTCCGTCGACCTCTCATCGAGAGCATCGGGGAGGATGGATAGCTGACGCACTAGCTCACTGTATACGGAGATGATAAAGAGCTTGTCATCAGGATGGAAGGGCTCCATGCAGCTTAATGGAGAACATGACCTTGCTGAAGATGTTGGAGCTCTCCAACAAGGCCATTCCCAGCTCTTTCTGCTTCTGCTTCTCATCATCCACCGCCTTCACCATGGCGTTATCAGCCGCCAAGGCCTTGAAGGTGGTCATGGAGTCCCAAACACCTATCATTTCCCCTGGAGGTGTTTGACTTCTTGCTCGGCTGCCTCACCGATCAGGACCACTTCCTTGAGGACAACAGACAGCCACCCATTCTGGAAGGAGGAGACTGGATCGAAACAACTTAAGCTGCAAAAAATAAATCCGATAATCAAGGAAGTCCCTACCATAGGAAAATTCTGAATACAATGACTTGAGGTTAGAACAACTTACTCGTCACCTTTATGACACAGTCGGGTTCGCCCTAGTTGGGGCTGTAACGACCCGTTTTTCTTTTCCCGCTAGTCTTCGTTTTCCCGAGCTCCCTTCCTATCCTGTCAGCTGTGCCCCAGTTTTTCTCCCCGGCCAGCCGACTACCTTCTCCCTTGAGCCGAGTAGATTGCTACTCAGTCCTTGCATCCTGCCCTTTCCTTTGTCTTACTCGGACCTCCTTGCTGCCGAGTAAGCACTGTGAAGTGGCCGACTACCTTGTTGAGACCTGTTGTTTCCTTGTCCCCCGAGTTGCACCCGCCCGTTGGACACCGACTACCGAAGTGGAGAAGAACCATCTTCACCTGCCCGCGGCATCGCTTGGACCAGTGGTCAGTCCGAAGCCCTGTCAGTGAGATTTCTCCAACCTGTCCTAGCCTTGACCTTAATGTCTCATCGCAGCTACAGTGCCTGCCAACTCCTCTGACCAGTTGGACTCCAAAGTCACTCCCTGTCATATCCCTGTCAGTTCATCTTGACTTCCTTGCTCCACCCGTTGCCCAGCTCCACCGTGCCTCACTCTTGCACGTCGGATATATATATTGAGCCATCCATGCTCCTTCTTCCTTTGTTTTGCAAACCGGCCAGTTTCAGCTCTGCTGAATTCTTGTTCTTCTCTCAAGCTTTGGAGCTCTGTCGCCTGGTTCGCAAGCCTGGTTCAGCCGACTGCCACCTTTTCTGCAGCCGACTACTTCTTGATCATTTTCTTGGTGTTTTAACCCTCCTGCTTATCAGTGTTTCTTTCTGCTTGTTCAGAGCCTGAACCGGTGGACGATCCAGAAGCCGCCTTCGCCGAAGAAGACCCCTCCTTGGAACAAGGCAAGCCTCTTTGAACATATTGTTTCCCATATATGCAAAACTATGTTGTTTGGAAAATATATGCATGCTTAGTTTACACCTTTTTAAACTATTGGCCTCGGTTTTGCAAGCGCAACCGATGGACCTACCCAGTAGTAGCACTTATTTGGTAGGATGTTGGTATATTTCTTCCTTGAGAACCCCACAAATGGCACGCTAGCATCCTATCTGAGGATAAGATGCCGAGTAGAATGGCCTAGCTCTGCAACGTTATTTGTCGTTTGGGAAAACGATGGCTTTTACTAAACTATTTGAAAAACCCGGTACTCTGCGTATCGGCGAGTTTGAGAAATAAAAGAAGTTGTAAAAACCTTGATGTACAGAGGCAGTGCCTGTGTGGCCTGGCGATGTATTATCGATAAGGACCGTTTCCTTTGGGAATTCCATCCGAGCATCTTACAGTGCGACCAAACGGGTATTATGGGATGCCCCTGGCCGAGTAAATAGTAGGTTTAGGGAAGTTCAGTGTCGACCACTGAATCCTGTGTGGGTCTTTCGGCTGGCTTTGGATAACCCTAGACTGGCTTTGGAAATGGCCTTGTCACGAATTTCTGGGTACAGGCCAGTACTCGGTGTAATTTTCGTGTCGGATGGGTAAAGCGCACACCCTCTGCAGAGTTTAGCAGAACTGTTCGAACAGCCGTACCCACGGTTAAGGGCGATGCAAGGTGATTCCCATAGAGTAGATTTGTTTGCCAGTGATTTGTGAAAGTGTTTGATGGAAAGGGAACCGTGACCAGAGTTTGCCGAGTGAGCAAACGGAAGGCCTGTGTGGCCAGAAACGGATATGTGTGATCCTGGGGTGTTAAGCACCGTAATCAAGTGAATGAAAAGTAAACAGGATGAAGATCATGCTCCCGGGTTGTAGCCAGGGCAGCAAACTTAAGCCCCCGGGTTGTAGCCAGGGCGGCAGTTGTGCAGATGTCTTCGGGTTGTAGCCAGAAGACGGATTGATCAAGCTCCCGGGTTGTAGCCAGGGCAGCAGGTTGATCAAGTTGTGCTCCCGGGTTGTAGCTAGGGAAGCCACTTTAGCTAGCTGGTTGTAGCCAGCGTAGCGGGCATTAAGTGCCACAGCTGAGATTTGGTTGTAGCCGAGTCTCAGGGTCAACGAGTGGTTGTAGCTACTCGGGAGATACAGGACCAGCAAATGCGAAGAAAAAAAGGATTATAAGAACATGTATGTTTATGCTTGATTCATTAAGTGGCGAGTTGTTAAAAAGCAACTTGCGGAATGGATCGAGGCGTGAGCCTCTTTCCGACAACTAAAATTTGAATCTCACTAGTGTTTGCAAAGAAAAGAGTTTATAAAGGCAATTTTTCGCAAATGAAACCCTTAGCCCTTTTTGTCTGACCGACATAGCATCATTTCCAGCTTGCTGAGTACGAAAGTACTCACCTTGTTCATATATATGTATAGTAGGTTTTGGAGAAGAAGACGAAGATCCGACTGCTGCCGAGTTCCTCCAAGACCAGGCCGACTACGAAGACTTCTGAAGGTTTCGAGCCTAGTTCCCAACCGAGCCTGTGGTGTAGTTTTTGTCCAGCTTCCGCCCTGTTTTGCTGTTTTCGATAGTTTACCTGTTGATTAATTTGCCCATCCCGGGTCTGTCCTGGATGGATCTCCTTGTATATATATATGTGTACTCTGTTATGTATTTATTGTAACTCTGAGTTATATCATTGTTGTGCGTACCCGACTACTGATCCTGGGATCGGGTGCCGTATACACATGGTGGCCTTCTACCTAGTCGGGGAGGCGTCACAGGAATGGTATCAGAGCTAAAGGTTGGCCCTAGGAGTGAAACCCTACGCGTGTAGATGTCTTTGAGGATCCTATTTTGAAAACTATACTATTTGCAAAAATCTAGGACTTGTCTGGGTATCTTTCTCTCTGCTTTGTAGAATTTTGGAAAAGTTTCTAAACTCTTGGCTATCTCCCTACCTTGGCTCCTGCGTGGATCTTTGGTATCAGCCCTTAGGTTCCAGTGCCCTATCTGTCGTTTTTTCGTTGTGGCTGGGTTCTCGAGTGTGTTCCTTGTCCTGCTGCTTGAATTCATCTTGCTGGTCTTGTTGCTCCCTCATCTGTTCCATCGGTTTGGCTGCCGATAACCTTGCTAAACCTTTCTCCCTTGGTTACCCTTTTCTAGGACCAGATGGCAGAACGTCAGCACCGGAATGTTCGTGCTCCAGCTCGCCTGGGTTTTGAAGACCAAGGTCCAGTCCGCAACAACCTGCTTACCGCCGCGGAGGAACAAGAAGTGGAGCAGACTCATGATCGGATGTCCGGAAATGGCCGTGCAGCCGGTCTTGGTACCTTTGACTCTGCAGCAGCAAACCCTGGAGGATTGCCTCAACCTCCTCACCTTGCAGCAGACCCCCTGCAGCTTATGGCCATCCAGACCCAGATCTTGCAAGGCATTGCTCAGAACTTGGCCGCAATGCGGCCTCTTCTCCATCAAGCTCCACCAGCACAAGCTCATGGATGCTCCAAGCTCGCCGACTTCATGAGGTCCCGTCCAGCTGAGTTCTCTCAGACTGCTGAGCCAGTAGAGGCTGACGACTGGCTAAAGGATATGGACAGAAAGCTGAACCTAGTGCAGTGCACACCTGTGGAGAAAACCCAGTTTGCTGCACATCAACTGCGTGAACCAGCAGCCGATTGGTGGGAGAACTACTGTGCTGCCCATTCAGATGCCGCCAACATCGCCTGGCCCGAGTTTGTTGAAGCCTTCAGAGCTGCACATGTCCCAGAAGGAGTAATAGACATTAAGAGAGAAGAATTCAACAACCTCAAGCAGGGACATTCCAGCATCAGCGAGTACCTGAGCAGGTTCAACCATCTAGCTCGCTATGCACTAGAGGACGTGAACACGGACAAGAAGAAAATCAGAAGGTTTCTGAAAGGGATGAATGTGGCAATGAAGATCCAGCTTATTGCCCATGACTTCCCTACTTTCCAGCACATGGTCAACAGAGCCCTAATAGTTGAAGACGCGAGGAAGGAGATCGAAGTTTTTCGCAAGCGCAAGGCCTCCCAGATGCAGTCTCGTAGTGGTCCGAGTACCAGGCCCTATCTCCCCAGTCCTTCCCGTCAGTTTGCCCCATCCCAGTTTCAAGAGCAGGTGTTTCGCCCATCTGTTTCCCGCCTGGCTTCATCTGTTCAGTCCCGACCCCTCAGTGCAAGTACCGGTGCAAGTCGCCATACCCCAGCCGGCCTACAGCAGAGGAGTATCCCGAGTGCCCCAGGAAGCCGATGCTACAACTGCAACGAGTTGGGTCACTTCGCCCGTCACTGCCCCCAGAAGCAAGACCCTGCAGCCTCTAGACGCCCCAACGCCAGCGCTTCAAGAGCCCTTGTGTTTAGTCGAGGACAGCCAACTACACATGCTAGTAGATCTGCCTCCCGTGCCCCTCCGGCCTTTGGACGTGGCCGAGTCAATCATATCCAGTCGGAGACAGCCCGAGAAGCTTCAGATGTGGTAATGGGTATGTTTCTTATCAACTCCGTACCTGCAGTTGTTCTGTTTGATTCTGGAGCATCGCATTCCTTTATTTCTCAATCTTTTGTGGATAAGTATGGTTGGGATGTTCAAGGTCTTAGGATACCTATCGTCATACACTCCCCTGGCAAGGAGTTTAAGTCAGACTAGTCTTGCCCTGGAGTTACCCTGGTAATTAAAGGAGTTAGTTTCTCAGCCAACCCCATTGTCCTGGAATCACAAGGCTTGGATTTGATTCTAGGCATGGACTGGTTAGCTAAGCACAAAGGCCGAATAGACTGTGCAACCAACACCATAACCCTGCGGTGCCCTTTTGGACAAGAAGTAAAGTTTGCCTCCCCTGGAAACCCTAAGAACCGACCCCTCCTAAACTCTGTGCAAGTAGTCCCTTTGGAAGAAGTGCCGGTGATCAATGAGTACCCTGATGTCTTCCCAGACAGTCTACCTGGAATGCCCCCTGATAGAGAGATTGAGTTCTTTATAGAGTTGCTACCCGGCACAGCACCCATATCCAAGAGACCCTATAGAATGGCGGCTAAAGAGTTAGCCGAAGTGAAGAAACAGATAGAAGAACTTGAGAGCCTAGGTTTTGTGCGACCTAGCACATCACCTTGGGGAGCTCCAGTGCTTCTAGTGGAAAAGAAGGATAAGACCAAGAGGATGTGCGTTGATTATCGCGCACTGAATGGAGTAACCATCAAGAATAAGTATCCTCTACCAAGGATTGACGACTTGTTCGACCAGCTGCAAGGAGCTAAAGTTTTCTCTAAGGTTGACTTGAGATCAGGATACCACCAATTGAAGATCAGGCCTGAGGATATACCCAAGACAGCTTTCTTGACCCGTTATGGATTATATGAGTATACAGTGATGTCCTTCGGGCTCACTAATGCCCCAGCTTTCTTCATGAGTCTTATGAATAAGGTATTCATGGAATATCTCGACAAGTTTGTCGTGGTATTCATGGATGACATCCTAATCTTCTCCAAGGACGAGCAAGAACATGTTGGACATCTGAGAATGGTTCTCGGAAAGCTAAGAGAGCACCAGTTGTTTGCCAAGTACTCGAAGTGTGAGTTCTGGCTAGACCGAGTTGCTTTTCTCGGGCATGTGGTCACTGCCCAAGGAGTAGAAGTGGACCCGAGGAAAGTGAGAGACGTGCTTTCTTGGAAATCCCCGACTATGGTCACGGAAGTGAGAAGTTTCCTAGGTTTGGCTGGATACTATCGGAGATTCATTGAAGGATTTTCAAGGATTGCCAAACCCATGACAGAATTGCTAAAGAAGGAAAAGAAGTTTGAATGGAGTGACGCCTGTGAGAAAAGTTTCCTGGAATTAAGGAAAAGGCTGACTACACCACCTGTGTTGATCCTTCCGGGCATCAGGAAAGACTTTGAGGTATACTGTGATGCATCCCGACTAGGCATAGGCTGTGTGCTTATGCAGGAAGGAAGAGTGGTTGCGTATGCCTCAAGACAGTTAAGACCCCATGAGCTGAACTACCCGACCCATGACCTAGAGTTGTCAGCAGTAGTGCATGCCTTGAAGATATGGCGACACTACCTAGTCGGAAATCGGTGTGAAGTATACACTGACCATAAAAGCCTGAAGTACATCTTCACTCAGACCGAGCTTAATCTCAGACAAAGAAGATGGCTTGAGTTGGTTAAGGATTACGACCTTGGAATACATTACCACCCTGGCAAGGCAAATGTTGTTGCCGATGCCCTCAGTCGGAAAGTCCATTGTAATGCCATCTTGACCCCGCCCCTTCAACCCGAGCTAAGTCGAGAGCTAGAAAAGCTAAGGATAAATATGGTCAAGCCAGGAACGCTGGCGACTTTGCTGATTCGGCCTACCTTGGAGGACCAGATCAGAGAAGCTCAAAAAGTAGATGAAAAGATTGTGTCTATTAAGGAAAGCTTGGCCAAAGGAAAGGCCCCCGAGTTCTCCGTTGACAGCAAAGGAACTGTTTGGTTTGGGAAACGCATTTGCGTGCCCGGCAGAAAGAAAATCCGAAACTTAATCTTGAGAGAAGCCCATGAGTCCGCTTATTCCATCCACCCAGGAAGTACCAAGATGTACAAGGATATAAAGGATCATTACTGGTGGCCTGGAATGAAGCGAGATATTGCCGAGTATGTCGCGGTTTGTGACATTTGTCAAAGGGTTAAAGCAGAGCATCAGAAGCCAGCAGGATTGCTTCAGCCCTTAAGGATACCCGAGTGGAAATGGGAAGAAATAGGAATGGATTTCATCGTTGGATTACCTAAGACCCCAGCAGGACATGATTCCATCTGGGTAATAGTGGACCGACTGACCAAAGTCGCCCACTTTATCCCTGTTAAGACCACCTACCCGGCTAAGAAGTTAGCTGAGTTGTATCTGACCAAGGTTATCTGCCAACATGGAGTCCCAAGGAAGATAGTGTCTGACCGAGGAGCTCAGTTCACCTCCCACTTTTGGCAAAAGTTGCATGAGGCAATGGGCACTAATCTCAATTTCAGTACTGCATATCACCCCCAGACGGATGGACAGACCGAGAGGGTAAACCAGATCGTGGAAGATATGCTAAGAGCATGTGCCCTGGATTTTGAAGGAACCTGGGATCTCTGTCTGCCTTATGCCGAATTCTCCTACAACAACAGCTATCAAGCCAGTATCCAGATGGCCCCCAATGAAGCTCTATATGGACGCAAGTGTAGAACTCCACTTTGTTGGACAGACGTAGGAGAAAAGATGGTTGATTAATTTGCTGTTTTCGATAGTTTACCTGTTGATTAATTTGCCCATCCCGGGTCTGTCCTGGATGGATCTCCTTGTATATATATATGTGTACTCTGTTATGTATTTATTGTAACTCTGAGTTATATCATTGTTGTGCGTACCCGACTACTGATCCTGGGATCGGGTGCCGTATGCACATGGTGGCCTTCCACCTAGTCGGGGAGGCGTCACAGGGGCTTGCTAGCCTATGGCGATTGGACAAATTGATAAAAACACATTTTGAGGCAAGTGTTGTGGAGGCCATTGGCCCCGGGTACCTCAAGGAAGGCAAATACGGCCACTTTGACAGAGGGTGGGCCAGCCCATACAATTAGGGATAGAGTAGTACTCGGCTTCATGTAACCTTGCATGATAAGGAAAGGGATATAATCTGAGCCAGTTACTCTATGTACTAAAAAGGTAAACCCTTGGTCATATCTGACTGGGTTTCCTACCTGTAACCTTACCTCTTTGGTATATAAGGAGAGGTAGGGAGCCCCCTAAGGCATTGACATCTAGCATAATGAATCTCACCAGAGAATATAGCGAAAGCAATACACCACAACTGGAAGTAGGGTATTACCTCACCCCGAGGGCCTGAACCAGTATAAATTGTCTTGTCTTTCGAAGTTCACCGAGTTTAGGTCCGATGAATAGTCCTATATTCAATATTGCCGATACAAAACATCAACAAGTGTATCGAGTACATGAAGAAGTAATCTTTCGGCAATGAAGTCTCTTACTAAGGGCTTTTGTCGATGTTTTGTATCGGTAATAATGAACATGGGGTTATGCGCCGGACCTAGAGCTTGATGGTGACACAAGACAAGAAGATTTATATAGGTTTAGGCCCTCGATTAGAGGTAATACCCTACTCTTGTTTGGTGGAGTGGGATTCGCTGGATTATATTCCTATATTGACTTGCATCGGTTTGGCTGTGTATTGTATGAGGATCCCCCCCCTATCTCGGGACCCCTGCTCTCCTTATATACCATGGGGTAGGTTACATATTAGGTATCTAAGCCAAGTACAACTTGGTTCCCTATTCTATTTTCAGTAAGTTACATGAGGGTGTCCGTATAGGACTCTATTCCGTGCCTTGGGAGGCACGTCTTCATGTCTCTGAGTTCTATTCAATCTCTAACTATATGGCTCGGCCCACCTCCTCTCCATCTAGTCGGATAGGACTCCCATGTGGGTACCCGGGGCCCACATTTTCCACAATAGCCCTCGAGTCCTTCGCAGACGAGCTGTAGCTTTGTTAGTTACTACTCAGTCAGGCCATGCCTCATGCCGAGTGCTTCAGCTTTCTTGTGAAGTCTTCCCGAGTGTTTTGCTCTTGGGACCTCCTATTGATTGCTTGCAGGGAGACTATGGAGGGCTTCATCGAAGAAAAAAAAGTGTGCACCGAATAGGTGCACCTATTAGATGTAGCCCCCGACTCTATGCTTAGTCGAGCATCAACTAAGTAGAGAGTCAAGAACAAGAATTCACATGTTTAGGAAGAATAGTGTGCACCGAATAGGTGCACCTATTAGGTGTAGCCCTTGACTACCGGATTAATAGGAATACCAATTAATGTGAGTGTCAAAAGCATAAATACCAAGTGGGTTATGGTACCCAAATACCGTTTGTTGCAGTATCTGGCTATTGGCCCATCATAGAGCATACTATGTATCAAACTCAGTTTGGCCGAGTGGTATCTGTATCCTGTCGTGCGGTGACCAGTTGTCAGTTCGCATAGAGCATACCCTCATAAGCCGAGTTAGAAATTGTATTTTACAGTGCTCAACCCCAACTAACGCGGTGGCGGACTTTTGGCCCATCATGGGTGTCGGAGGATGAAACCTCGACGGCGGGAAGTCGGAAGACCCCCCTTTTGAGATTCGGCCAGGGGAGTAATTCTCAGGCGGAGCCGGCGTCAGGGTGTAGAAGAAGGATACGCGAAGAAGACGTAGAAGAAACAAAGGAGTCCGGACCGTCCGAAGCGGGTCCGGACCGTCTGGACCGAGGAGATCGCGCGGGAAAGAAGGGATCGATGCACAAGGAAGACACGAGGATTTATACAGGTTCGGGCCGCCGGAGCGTAATACCCTACTCCTGTGTGTGTTTCGCTATGAGGCGGATGAATGTGGTATTGTGGTTACAAGGTGTATCTAGCTCACGGCCGGAGCCGGAGAAGAAGAACAGTGGTTAGAGAGTGAGCTCGGGGGTGCAGAGCAGAGAGTTAGAAGACGGAGAAGCTCCTGTGTCCTTCCTCCGTCCTCCTCGGTGGCTTGGATCCTCCTTTATAGAGTCAGGGGAGTCCACAGTCCCCCGTACAGAGAGAGAGAGAGGTTGCTATGTCTTGTTGCACGCTCGTGGCCGCCTGCTGCACCGCGCCGGAGAGACGTCCAGTCGCCCACGCCCGCTCGCTGAGCCGTGCGGGAGGCACGCCGGGTCGCCCGGTCGCCCGCTGCGGGCGGCTGGTCTGGTCGGCCCCTTGCTGGGCGGCTGTGTACGGCTACAGCAGCGCACCCTGTTGAGAAGTGAGAGTGCACGTCGCTGTGTCTCGAACTGTGCAGGGAGCAGGCCCACGGGGGGTCGTCTTGAGAATCCACGCGCGTCCCACCGGGTGGCGGGGCGCGGCACGCCCCGTCGCCTGTCACCCGGGTCTGGGGGCGGCGCCCCCGGGCACGGGGAGGCGCTCCCGGGGCCGGGGGCGACGCATCCGGGCGTGGGGGGGCGCGCCCTGGGCCCGGACACCGTGCGGGAGACACGACCGGCACGGGGAGGCGCATCCGCGGCCGGGGGCAACGCATCCTGGGACCGGGAGGCGCGCCCGGACCCCGGACATCGTGCGAGAGACACGATCGCAGCCGGTCGTCAGTCGAACAGGACGTGGCCCCGGGGAACTGACGTGGCCGAAGACCCACGCGTCCCCGGCGACTGTGGATACCCCCAGTCCCGTTTCGCCGACAATGGGGCACACCATATTTTGGCCAAATAGTACCCGAACACTGCGCTAGCGTAGGATTCGACTGGCGACCCTCATGGGGCATACCCAACCTGTCAATGTTGTGGTCAAAGATGGTACCCGAACATCGTATTAGCAAAGTATTCGGCTAGCGACCCTCATGGGGCATACTCTATCCAGCAAAGTGGTACCTGAACTCGAACTAGTGCCAGTGGTTGGCTGTCGGTCCTCACGGGGCATATTAAAGTATAGGTGGTATTTGAGTCCCGAGTAGTGTGAGTACTTAGCTGGCAGCCCTCATGGGGCATACCGAGTGGTTGTTATGGCCAAACAAGTTACCCAAATCTCGTATTTACATAGGATTTGGCTGGCGACCCTCATGGGGCGTACCTTGCCCAGCAGAATGCTACTCAAACCCCGACTAGTGTCGGTGGTCAGCTATCGGCCCTCATGGGGTGTACCGAAGTAAAGGTGGTATCTGAATTTCGACTAGTGCGAGTACTTAGCTGACGACCCTCATGGGGCATACTGAGGTATTGACGGTATCTGAGTCCCGACTAATGCGAGTATTCAGCTGGTGGCCCTTATGTGGCATACCGAGGTTGAGGTGGTATCTGAGTCCCAACTGGCGTGAGTACTCAGCTTGTGGCCCTCATGGGGCATACCGAGTAGTTTTCGTAATCTCTGACTAGTGTCAATTTGAATGGTTAAGATTTTTTCGTTGAGTCCCTAGCCGACTAGTCCAGTCCCCGAGCATAGGAGCTAGGCTCATGGCCCTAAGTTCTTATTACGCGTATCCAGATCTGGGCCCTGCATTATAAATATGTAGGATGAGTAGCACCTGATGTAGAATACAATCACCTGAGGAAAATCTAAGTATTTTGCAATGTATGTAAATATGTGTTCCTCCTCTTATTTATTTTAATTTACCTGAGTAGTTCACTCCTTACGTTTAAACACTTTGCCTGACTAGTCATAGCCCCCGAGCGTCGGGAGTCGGCTCATGGCTCTTTCCTAGACACGTGTTTTGGGTGACTTGAGTTCATCTTTCATGGAGCAAAGCTTCATGGATCAGAATTCGTGCTACTCGGGTATTTTTGCAATCATTAAGAGCAAAAAATAGAATGTGCGGCATGTGCACCTATTAGGTGTAGCCCTGACTTACTGCTAAGTTGGATTACAAACTAAATAGTAAGTCGAGAACGGAATAAACCACTTGGATGAGAACATCTTATAAAGTAGAAAGTAAAAAACGACTTAGCTGTTCGGTATTCCACGAGTTAGGAACAGGGGTGCCATCCTTGTGTTTGAGCTTATGAGCCTCTGGACATGTCACTTGTTCTCCTGCCGCGGTCGGTCTTCCTTCTACTGGGCTAGTGGGAACAACTTTTGAAGCTGCTCTCCGACTGCATGGCCAGGTCAAAGAGGTGGAGGAGTTCAGTGTTGCTGAGAAGTCCAACGTTGAGAAGATCTATCGCGATAATCATCACGGTGGTAGTGAAAGCCGAAACGGTTCCGCTCGTCGTTGCGCTGGCGTCATTCTTCTTCTTCTCGCTCGTGACAATGATTGTTAATGTCATTACGAAGGTTGCGGCACATGTGATCATGCACATCATCGCTAGACGGTAGCTGACTGGATCCCGTGGCCCTTGACGACAACCGACTTGCGGCAGACCACAAAGAGACCACTCGAGATCTAGAGGGAATGATTTCAATTGTAGATTCTTTGTGTTGTTGGACTGCCGCCGTTGTCACCATAGCCTTAATCTAGGTGATTGTTGGGGTAGCGACATGATTTTCCTCCAGCATTGGTTGTACGGTGTCCAAGAGTGCCGCAGTAGCTATGACGTTCTGTTGTGGTGTGACAAAGACCGAGTGTTCCCCCATCTGGGTTTGCAAGATATTTTGTTGAATGTCTCGGGCCTTTTGACGCAATTTCTGCTCGCGCCGTTCTTGTTCATCACGCAGTCGACGGTCCTCCTCCTACTGTTTCTGTCTGGATTCTTCCTCGCATTAGTTTGGGCCACTGGTGTGGCTGGTTTTGATGCCATAAATGCTTCTCTAGGCGGAGAAAAGGTTCCCGTGCTGCTCTTCGAGTTGGGGTTCAAGTCGGAGAAGCGGATAGAAGAGTTGATGATGCCAACTGTCCTAGATCCAAACCTGACTGGCTCTTGGTCGAGTCCGAGCTGAGATCTGGAGAGTTGACGCCTTGCAAGCTGGAAGATCATGGTGGAGTTCACAAATTTGAAGGAGGGGGGGGGGGGTCAGAGGTCGAAGTCTTGTCCAACTGTATGTTGAGAGATGATCACCACCATATTCTTTAGTCGAAGTAGGAGTCGGCGTGTAGTGTTGCTGCTCCCGTCCGATCGATCTGTGACCGACTCAGAGAGGGACAGATTGCCAAAGTTATGAAATTCAAGCTCCCAAAACGAATAAGTTTACAGGGAGCGAGAGATTCGCTAGGAAACCGGCGACTGGAGCCATCAAACTCAGCGATGTAGATCTTGGCACTTTGCCCCTACCTGGCGTGCCAACTGTCGATATTTTTTATCGGCAATGATGAATTCTACGGCTAAAGAAGTTGTATCTAGGTGTGTGATACACTTCACAACAATTACAAGGAATGATGAAGCCAATATTTAGAAAGAGAATATTAATAATAAATAGCTATTGCATTTCATTTAGTTTAGTTAATTTGGGGATGTGAATAATATTAATCTTACCGTTTAAATTCACATGAAAACACTGTACCTATGATAATTGGAATTGTCGATAGAACAATATAATTTAGTCCAATACACTTGAAAATATATAAATACTCTACACATGCTAATCATATTTATAAAGTTACGATCTTTAATTTAAATTTATTTTAACCAAAAACAGTGAAATGAAATTAGTTACCTCCAAGACTATTCTAGATAGCTACATAATTTGCATAGGTGGTTTATCGGCTTATATACCAAAAGAGCATTAAAGGTTTTTAAATTTTAGGAGAAAAATATAAAATTGATGAGATTCTGAAAACGAAAAAATATCCACCCTTAATTTGGTGATCACTACATCATGTGTCCTGGTGATACTATTCTAATCCAAAAAGAATATTGAGAACTCTTACTTTGCACTATTTTGACATCACGGTCATCTTGCCCGTCATGTGTGAAGATGATAGGCATCAGAAGCAGCTATGCCATACGCTAGCTTGATGGTGTATATACGTATGTACGTTCTTATTGTATCTTTTATCTAAAAGTTTGTGAAAGGTTTTCGAGATGTGTTAAAAACAAGAGAACTGCTAATCATTTATTTGAGCTATCCAGTCTTTAATTTGTGTTGTGTTGCCCTTAATTTCGTCTCACAAAGAGACGACCAAGCACGAGAAACAACATGTAAAAGTTGGCTAATAACGGGTCCATCTAGATGATGTAGACTTTAAATTACACGCTCATCTTGACACTGCTTTGTACTACAATATTTATAGGAGTAACTTTAGCTGATGTAATAAAGTCTATTGGTAGCAGCAAACATTCTTTAAAACCCTCCTAAGACTTCTCTTGAGGCTTCTAACAAATTATAGAAAAGTCCAGATACCACAATGAGTCATAGCAATAAGGGCAGAGTGGTTCATGCAAGCCAGGAAATTATAGCAAGGAAATAGCACATGCATTAGCTCTATTTTATATTAACAAAGAGTTACACAGGAACCAACTCTATTAATTGTTGCATGCTGCAACATTTTTTCTCATAAATTCAAGATTCCACAATTTCAAGTGATTTTAATTTAGAATTTATGTGTTCTGAAGGTCCTTGCAACAAAATCATAATCAACTTCCAAAGCAGTCCCAAACAGATTTTTGAGAGAAAGATTATAAGTTTAAAATGTAATAAAAGAATATTCCAAGTAAAAGACATCCAAATTTAAATATTCACATATTCAAGATAATAAAATTATAAAAAATAAATAAGATGCCTGCGCATGATGTGCTGGCTTCCCTTTCTACTTTGTGTAATGTAAAGGTTCACATTCCGTCCATTGAACATAGGATCTAACAAGATAACTAAACAATCATACTGAAAGCATGGCAGATACATCTTTTAGAAAGAGAGTGGCTCATTGTCTTCTTCTTTCTTTAGCCTCCCTCTTCTTCTTTCTTCCTCTATCCTTTTCCCTTTTTGTTTTCCATAGAGATTCAATGGGTAGGGGAGTTAAAGCCCCCACAGCCCCATGTTGAATCCGTCCCTGACTGAAAACACATACCTACCAAACTTTCCACCACCCTACAATTCATCCGAGTATATAAAAGGGAACAAGATAGATCAGACGATGAGGATGAAACATAATTAACTCAGGAGTTGTGCAAGCATAAGAGCACCCAGAAATTATTTTTTGTGTGTGTACATCTGTAGTTGGTGCATATGCGATAATTATCTTGAGAAAGTCAGAGTGCAATGAGAAAGAGGGTTATTCGGATGAGAATGAGAGGTGTTCAGGAAAGAAGTGAGAAGGACTAGATGCGTCACTAATCCATAAAGCTTGCAGGTGGAAGAGCATTTGTCACGCCATGAACTTTTGCGGAGAACTCCATCGCCATATGAATCAGCTGGTTCACAGCTTGCTGCAGCGGTGGTTTTACCTGCACATATTGTAGAAGATGTCTTTGGTTGGACAATGAGATTGTTGGGCATAACAAACCCAAGATAGTTTGTATGTGGTTTTTGGAGCTTACTATCCTTTTGTCACACGACCCACAATTTGGGTCATTAGTTTGAACTTTGAACAACATCACAAGTTTGCAAGAAACACTTGCTTACCTTTTTTTTAAAAAAAAAAAACTTTATGTGGAATTGGATATATCGATCGAAGTTTATGCCAGAGTACAAATCGATTGCTATAAAAGCATTTTGGGAAGATGTGTTCACTTGTGATGTTCACTCCGTGGTTAATTCAGAATATATATATATATATATATATATATATATATATATATATATATATATATATATATGCGCGCGCGCATCTAGTGATGACTGTTGACTAATGAGTGATGACCGGTGGAACTGAGAAGAAATAGCGTGCTCAGATGTATTAGGATTTAAGGTTTAACCTATGGTTATTTAAATCAAATTAGAAACTGACGCATGGGCCTATTGCTTAAGTCCAAAAGAAACTCCTGTAAAAAATTTATAACGTTTGGCTTTCTTTATCAAACATCCGAATCTTTGACTATCAACAAATTTAAAAATATAAAAATGGTATATGTGGATTTATCTTTAAAAGTTTTTTCTAATAACGTCAACCTATTAGATTTCTTAAGTTTATTTTATCAAAAAATTATAGTCGTAGTCTCACCTTGAAAACCATAAAAAATAAAACATCGTATATCTTTTTCGATGGGAGTTCTTATTTAAAAAACTATGGCACTGGGAGTACTTATCTGTATGTTATGGCCTGGCAGGTAACCGAGAAATAATCTTTACTACTTAAAAAGACTCTTCTGCTGATGGTGAAGCTAACAAATCAATGGCTGAGATTAGATCACGCCTCCCCCTGCCTGTGACACCGCGCTCCCCCAACCTGCGAGCCACGACACCACCCCGCCCACGCTCTCTAGATCTCCTTCTCTCTCCCGGTCGAGTCTCCTCACTCCTTCTCAGTGCCATTACCCCAATCTCTATTGCATTGCCTCATCCGCCGAGCACGATCGCCATGGCCATCACAACGCTCAGCCCCCTCAGCCGCCCCTCCAGCACAGTCAAAAACATCATATCCACGAGCGCCTGAGGGAAGGGATTCAGGTGATTCCGGCGGTGGCTATCCTCCCCGTGATGAGGTGATCCAGGTGACGGCAATCCTCCTCACGCGAGGCTACTGGGTGGCGGCAATCCTCCACAATATGAGGTAAGCACCGTGGCGAGGTGACCCTGGCTAGATATCTTTGACGTGCATTCGGTTTCTAAATTTCTGACAGCGCAACAATGTACATTCCTACGATTTGGTTAACACCTCAATTTGTGTCATACATTTCTAAATTTGTTGTCTATAAGTTAACACATTTAATTCTGTGAATTGGGAGGTGTATTAATGTTTATGATCGATTTGTGTCACAGACGTTTTGATACTTTAGTACCGCGGTTACTCAATCATTAGGACTTATTGTATGACCATATCTGCTTTATAATACAATGGACATAATAAACTGTGGTGATAGTGAATATACAGAGTTTTTTCAGAATCACTGGGCTCAATCTCCACCTCCATTTTTGTTGCATATGTCAATATCTATAGCCTGTAGCTCTATGTTTCCCTGGCTGATTTCTTATACATCTTTATGGATGGATGCCATCTGCCCCTATCATCATAAGAACTATTTTATTTTGGAAATGCACTTCTTACTAGCGACTTCTGTTACCTTTCTTATGATGTGTGTTTGATTGGAATATTTGCAGTTCGCATTGAGACAAAGAGATCAGCTTTGATCTGTTTGAGACCAATCAAACTCAACTAGCAAATCAGCTTTACAGCCTGTTCGAAACAGCTTTTGTGTGTGGCTAATAAAGCACTAGGATAACAAAATAGAGCCGGAAAACACCAATGGTAGCTGGAGAACACCAATAGTTGTTACAGCTGAGTTGGTTTTCTTATGAAAAGATAAATCTTAGTTTTCCATGTCTGATAAAGATGTGCATCCTTAGGTAATGATCACTCATCAAGGAGCAAGCTTGCCTATGAAAAGAAACTCTTTCAACCAATAGAAACACTCTAAATATCAGATTAATTCTGGTTTGTTTACTTTGAATCTGGGAAGCATTGTTGCTACGCACTTATCATTGATTGATGCTTTCTTTCTTTCTAGGAATGCACTATTTGCACCTCTCTTTATGGAGGTTTGAACCATCCACAGCAACAGCGAGGAATGCACTGTTTGCACCTCTCTTTGTTTAATTTGTTGCTCTTGGACTATATGGTTAATTTTAGTGTCACAAGTCTATGAGTCATCCTTTTATTTCAGGTTTGGTAAATCATCTAGATGACTCAATAATTGGTTTTCTGGGTTCACTATTTGTGTGTTGTGGTCCTTTTATTTTCTCAGCTTGAGCTTATTGAATGGTAATTGGTTGTACACTTGTGCGTTTGATTTACCAGTTGTGCATTTGATGGTACTTCACTATTTGTGTTCTGTGGTTTTGAAAGGAAAAAAGGAAAGGTTACAAGTTGAATGTGCAAAGCTAAATAAAACCACCCCTACATAATTTTGAAAACTATGATCATATATTTTTGAGAGGAACTCCAGAAATAGTACTAAATATCTAAACAAAACGTGTATTTTCAGCTGATGTGTAACTATTGTGGATTTCAATCCTCTCGATTTCCTCTATTTATAGCAGTTCTATCTTTTGAAAGGTACCTCACAACAGAGACTATTATGACTATAGTGAATAACCAATCATTTTTAATTCTGAATTTGTAGTGAATTCTGAATTTGTCGACCTCCCCCGAGCAGATCCCTTGCTCTGTGAGGCTTTCATTTGGTCTGTCATCAAGGTTAAGTCATTTTCCTTTGCTCTGTCCCCATGAGATTTTTCCTTGCTCTCTGAAACAGATGCCATGTCCTTCCCAGGAACAATCCGAGGCATGTGTTATCTAGGTTCAATAACAAAGCAGATGGAACATATTTGATGAATTGTGCACCTGTTCCTCTAGACTGCACTTAATTCTTCGTGACACAAGCTCAAGGTAAGGTTTTGTACCTTAGATTGTATATTTCTAATTCTACCATACTGTTCCTTTCGATTATGATTATATATTTATTAATGGAGCTGTTTAGCAACAACATGTCATTAACATTAGATGATTGTACTTTTTTTATTGATGCAATATAATAGTACTTCTTTCGGAGTTATTTTCATTACATGTCACTGCAGTGTTTATAAATAGTAATCGAGTAAATTTTTTTTACCTCTTGGATGATGAGTTAAATTTCTCATGAGAGAATCACCATATGAAATTTTTGATCCATTGACTAGGATCTATACAAATATATGATGAGTACTCCAAAATAACCTTTCTTTGTGTATCAATGGTAAAGGTAAAAATGTTGTTAGGAGATTGTACAGTTCTCTAAAGTTGGTAATTAATTAGTTCTCTAAAGGTTAAAATGTTGTTAGGAGAATGTACAATGCTGTCGGCGCTGATGGTTCCAGCTCAATGTCTTTTTTGCTATGCCATTTTATTTGTTTGGCTACAGAATTAATACCTTTGCGTAGAACATTTATTCATGTTCTCATGTGTGAAACTTATAGTTTTGTTGTAGCTAGGTAGGGAGGTGAGGTTGCACCGTGTTGTGATTCTACTTATTGATCTTGAATTAATAATTGATGCTTTGACAAAGGTTTTTTTTGGGGACTTTGACAAAGATTTTTGATAATGCTTAAAATGTTCTGATTCCATATTTTGTTTCCTCGTGTTCTTTGTATGACACTGTTATTTTTACCCTATTTGTGGGTGATGAGATTGTGGTTACTAAAATTCTAAGAAGATTTCTGGCATGAAAAATCTACTATAATAAAGTGAGATTTTCACTATAGGCTTGGGGAGAGATGAACATCTAAAAGTGCTAATATGCTCAATTGTCCAATCGGTTCCTTTCCTATAGGACACTTAGGGTTGCCTATTAGTCCTTATAAAATTCTTAATTCTAATTTTACCTATATCCCTCAAAAGGACGGAAAGAGATTATGTAATTAGAATATTTGTAATCTCTCATATGGTGGTAGAGCTATTTTCTTTAACTCTCGCATGTCCTTCTATCTCATGTCAGAAGCTATTTAGAGGTACTACCTCCATCCCCCAAAATATAAGAAGTTTTGGAATTAGGCATGGGTAATAAGGAAGTTGGTGAAATTAAATGAGTAAATGTTGTGATTGGTTGAGAAGAGAAAGTAGATGAAAAAATTATAAGGTGGAAGTTTGTGATTGGTTAAATAAAAAATATAGGGGAATTAAATGAGGGAAGGTTGTGATGTTGTTTAGATTGAGTTTTTATATTTTTGAACATTTGATTTAGGTGTTAATTAAATTCTTTACCGCGACTGCATGGCCATGCCCCTATGAACACTATAGGGGCAGGAACCACTGACTGCCATCTCTATGCCAGGACTATAGAGTTCTGCTCAGATTCATTGTTCAGAATACTAGATTGCTGCAGGATTATTTGCATTGTTTTATTAGACATCCGCAGAGGCTACATGATCAAAGGTTAGCAAAAACTGTTGTTGTTTCAAACTACTGTAGGTTATATTCAATACCAGATTTAAACATTTATTGTACATATTTGTCAGAAAGAATGTAATGTTGAAGTTGTTTGACCTATACTAAGATCACGGTAAGAAATACTCAAAAGGAACTGCCATAGTTAACATTCACTGTGAACAAATCTTGGCTAAACTTATAATTCTATAATATTTTTATAAAGATAGCGAAATCTTCTGGTTTGTTCTTTCTAACTTTGTAAATAGGATCATATCATGATACCATGAGTCCAATCCTCCTGATTTTTACCTCTTTTTTGGTAGCAAGCCACAGGACATGGAGATTATACTTGCCGAAGAACTCCTCCCATCAGTACTTTATCCGAAAGAAATAGCAAGCCACTGGATTGAGCTCTCTTATTTCCAATAATAGCATATTTAAGGTTTTACACATCATTTCGTCTCATAAAAGAATGTACATATAGTCGTATGTGTAGCACAATACAATATATAGATGCAGTATCCTCTGTTGTTCATTGTCATGCCGAAAAAACTTACTTTTTTGTTGCAGGTAGAGATGCAAACATATTTATTACTTTGAGCAAAGATGGTTTGTAAAACATCAATATGTATTGCTACTAAAGGAATTCTTCTATAAATTAACTCTTGCCCTGTGTGATTTAGAATTGATGTTTATTTTTTTTTCGTTGTAACGCACAAGCAGTCAACTAGTTATTGGAAAATTCGGTTTTTCACGTTGGGGCTAACTGAAAATTTGGTTGCTATCAAGCATTTTGAGACGATAGATCCACTTTGATTCTCTGTCAATTTAGACTATATACGCAATGTAGACATGCCACACAAAACTAGTTCTGACAGGTAGAATTGAGAAGAAATATCAGGCTCACGTGTTAGGATTAAGGTTTAAGCCATGATCATTACAATCTAGTGAGAGACCGTGTAACACACTGTCTCTAATAATCGCATTAGTCCACTGTACTTAAGTAGATCTATATTTGCATAATACCCTACGTACACTTTTGTCTTTGTTTTATATAAAAGGTTTAATCTAAGGGTATAATTGTTGGAGCACGAGGGCTTATAACACTAAAAGTGTTTTTATAGGCAGCCAAAATCCATCTTTGCGGACAGATAACGCTGCCGCCTGTGATTAAAAGCTTATAAAAATAGCTAATACAAACAGGACAGAGTGTTACAGACTGATTTAGAGGCGGTGGTAGTTCACTAGCATGTGCACTTTACTTACACGTGATGGGACCCACTTTGTTAGATGGCCTAGGTGGTAACAAAGACCTAATTTTAGGAAAATTTAGTGTTTGAAGTTGGGGCTAACTGAAATTTTGTTATGTTTTCAAAATTTTGTTTTAAACAATTTCAATTGAGCACAAGCACGGCCATTCGAACCGGAAAGCAACTAACCAATTTCCCCGGCGTGGTCACGCACAGCTATTTGAGCTCCCGAAACTAGTCAAACCATTGGGTGGCAGTGGCCTAATTTTTAAAATTTGATGTTTCTTAAGATTTTGTCAATTTTTTTCCCTCAAAATAATGAAATATCTACAAGCTTCATCATTGGAAGAATCAATAAGGTTGCTCATTCCGCACCCTTTTCCTGATGTGCATAAATCCAAAAATTCACATTCAGTCCATCCAACATGGAGTTGCTTTACGGTACACTATACTAGTAATATGGTATAATGGTATGGACAAAATCTAATAATTTATTTATAGAGATATTTTTGTAAATGATATATTAATTCAGAAAATTACTCACAATAATTTAGTCCATGTCATGAGATCGAATCAATATCTTCCACTTAAAGCAAATCAATCCTCTGCCATAAGTTCTTAGCAGGTAGGAACAAACATGTCACTGTTAATCCTTGGCGTCGTTTTTTATTGCACCTTTAGGATTTCCCTATCTTCATTTGATTGCGGGGCATGAAGACCCATATCAAGCCCAGGTTCGTTCGGCCAGGCACTCATGAAGCTCTAACGCTACGGGAAATGGCGAGAACAGATGATGAGATACTTCTGCCAATTCCTAGAAGAATAACGAGCACACAATTTTTTTGGATCATTTTCCAAAGTGATATTATCCAATTCTTGCACCATATCATTTACAGGAAACAGCCTATACATAAAGGGATTTTATCCGGTTCTTGCATCGTATCATCAAATTGGAGAGGTTGTATCCAACTATCCATGCAGGCAAGACGTAAAAGGGGTTGAAGTCTCGAATAACATCCGCCTAGCGCTCAGCCATGTCCGATGTAGCCACTTGCAAATTCATGATTTCACACAAATACATGCGCTACACGTTGTATGTGAGAGGGTTGAATAGGGAAAGCGAAACGACGCAAATAAAAATTGCGTATGGGTGTAGCCAAGCAACCAAATTGCGGCCTCCATGGTGGCGGGAGGGGATGGCCGCCGGGACGCCGGTGCTTACTGGCACCGATGAGGCGGACGGCTATGGGCCGCACGGAGGACAGTTCATTTGGATCGATCGATAAACTATAGAGAGATCTAGAATTAAAGGGTATTTGCATATTTCTTAAGTATACCTAACAAATTTCATATATGATATTTTTTTCATAATACCCTCGTACTAATCATACTAGTGGTATATACTATCCATGTTACAAGTATGAATTTTACTAGTATAGAATGATCTAAAGTGTTAAATCACTAGTATGACGTATCACTAATAAGATAATTGTATAATAACTTAACACTAAAAACACACGTCTATCGAACTTTCTACTGCCTGACAATCCATCATAGTCTATAAAAGAGAACCAATAAAGAAATCAGACGGTGAGGATGGAACCAAGAGTAATCGATGAGGTGTGCAAACATCAGAGTGCCCACAAATTAAATTGTTGTGTGTATGTATAGTTGTTGTAGATACCAGAATTATATAAAAACAATCAGATTGATATGAGAGTGAGCTAAGCTCGTGAGAATGAGAGGTATTCAGGGAATAAGTGAGAAGCACTAGATGCATAAATGATCAACTTGTCTTGCAATTTATGGAAAATCTGACTGACGAGTGACAACGAATATTTGGGGGGAGAACTGAACAGCAAAGTGGAGGAGATGGTCTGCCTCCCATTTAGCAGTAGTGGGTGCTTTGATCCGCACACATCTAAAGTAGTGAAAGAACTAATTTTTCTTGTAAAGTTACAGTGGCCACGTCATCTAAGTAACATGGCCCGTCCAATTTTCCCTCCATGCAAGCCATTGGATCTTCAACTGGTGAAACCTCTTCATGATCCTTCTAGAAACTTCTTCTTTTAAGAAGATCCTACCACGTCAGGACTGTAGTGAAAAAATACTACTCCTATTTATGTTTTCCCCCTTCGCAAGGTCGCTAGCCAGCAACCCTTCCTCTCGCACGCGTCGCGCCGCCACCTCTCCATGCCGCCTATCGCCGGGCCGCCTCATCTCCGCCCCGACCACCGCCGAGCCGCTTCCTCTCTGTCGCCATCTCCTCTCGGACCCTATCTCCACCGCCGCCTCCTTCTCCTTCCCATCCTCACTGCCGTATCCTCGCTATTCCCATCGATGCCTTCTCTTCCTCCCCACACTACTACAGAAGAGCACATTCGTACCGCCCTATCAGTACCGGTTGAAAAAAAACAGGCACTGATAGGGGATTTTATGTCCACCCACCCGGTCTGCGTCCTTCCGAATCGGCACTGATGTGATGGGCCATTCGTAGCTAGAACCGGCACTGATTAGTTCCACATCAGTGCTGGTTCTAGCCACGAACCGGCATTGATAAGAATTTTTGGCGGCAAAATTTTTAATTTTTGGACGAGGTCAGATGTGCCAGTTCATGACTAGAACCCTCATCAGTGCCGGTTCTAGCCATGAACCGGCACAGATGACCTCGACCATATTAGTATCGGTTTTTAATATGAGTCTAAATTTTTCATACGAACTCGGATGGAGATAAACTTTATATGAAAATTGTAGCTCTTGATGAGACCTACAATTTTGTAGTTGGCAACTTTTTCATTTAATGTCATTTAAATGCTCAAATATATGTTTTAAATCTCAGATATGAAGGGTCAAAAAGGAAAATATCCATAGACAAACAGAATTAGTGTGTATGTGAGTTGGTAAAGATAGGAGCACGAGAGAGCGAGTTTAGAATTCGAATCCCGCCATGACAATTTATAGTTTCACTTAAAAAAATAGGTGGTTAAGGATGGTAGTAGCATACGAAAATATATTTTTTTTCGTTTTTTTCCATCCCAAATTTGAATTTTCATCCTACTATCAGTGCTGGTTTGTGGTTAGAACCGGCACTGATGAGGAGTACCGGGATTCCAGTGCCAAGCCTATACCTGGCACTAATAAGGGCGCCTGTGGTAGTGCCATCCTCGCTGGCGCTACCACTGTTGCCTCCTATCCATCTCTCAGAAGTTGCAGATCAGGTATCTTCCCATCCTCGCTGTTTACTAGTCTCGCTGCTTACTAGTCTCCACATGCAAAGGGCCACCACCTCCGTCACCCCTCGTGCCTGCACCTCCACTGTCTCCGCCTGCCTCCCTCCCTAAGTCACCGCTAGGGGGAGGAAAGGGAGATGATGGCAGATAGGGAGGGGAGATCAAGGCGGAAAGGGCCTCCTCATCACCAAGTTGGGCTTCTGCTAGAACGAACACACCACCGTCCGAGCTCCACGCCACCAACGACCATGAGTACATTTTATCGTGTTGTGGTTGTGACAATAAATTGTCTGTGTATTTGTGGTTGTTAAAACTTCTTTATCGAGTACAGCAGTTAAAATGGCAAAGTGTGCTCATACTATGTTTTTCTTCTTGATCAACCTAATCTCCTCTTCTCTATTTCTGTTCCCTTCTTACAAATGAATACATGCAGAGAACTGCAGCAGCAAGAGTAGGAGCAATGGTGCAGGCAACCGAGAGAAAAGAAGGAAGCTTGAAGAAAGACAAGCAATGAAGGCAGCTTGGTTCAGGTTGGAGCGTAAAGATGAGAGGGCTGCATCATATCCTTAACGCTAATGACAAGATTTAAGAGAGCAACATTAGGTTCTACACCTTACTTTTATACTGATGATTTGACGCTAAGTTAGTTTTTGTTATTGGTGAGTTTTTTTTATGTCATATCAAACCCGTTGTTACCTTCAAATCATCAAACTTAGTTTTATCTGGCTTCATGTTCAGCTTTGGTAGATAACCATGTTTTGTTCATAAAATACCTTCTTGTCATTGCAATCAATCGATTGATTGATGCTAACGAAACATTTAAGTAAATGGTCATGCTGAACTGGTGATGCATGCATAAATGATACAGATTGAACATACGGCCATATTTCCAGGTTAAATAGTTATTCTAATTTGTGTCCTCTGTTACTTAATTCAGGTATACTGCTGCAGCGATTTTTTTTAGTGCTGCAGTAAAGAATATAACAACGGACACAATTGTAGCTGGTACAACTAGAGGATATAATAAATTAACTTGAAGTTCCAACTAGAGTTGTAGTTAGTAACATACTATGTTCATTGCCTTATGTCTTCTGGAGGTGCATACCAATTTAATTTGTGATTATGCTATTTATGAAGGAATGCTTCATTCTATTAACATGCTGTAATCTAGGAATAATTTTCATTAAATCATTGCAAGATTAGTTTTTGCATAAAAATACTTGTGCTGGTATTTTGTCTCAACAGTTGTAGTTCATCAAACTATCTATTCCATTCATTTGCCTCTTGCTTAAATTCGGTTATTTATGAATTCCTAATCTACTAATTGTAGTTTCTTGCTACCTATCTGTTGTTGAGAAATGTATTTATTCAGCTTGATCAGTATGCATGGGCATGGCCATGCCAGCTATATCCATTCATGGTCGCTCACCACCCCAGTCCTTGTCTCCATTTAACCATCGAGGATACGGATTTCTACATCACATCATGGAGACTTAGAGGCTTTCTACGGTGCTTAAAATTAATTAAGACCGTTAATCGTTTTTAATCCAACGCAGCAGAATAAGAGGTACCGATAAAAAAATAACTATAAGCATGGACCAGGTACTTAAAGGTGAAAAGACAAATTAGAAATAAAAAAAAATAATTTAGTAATTCCATTCTTTTTTCTGGCGAGCCTCATCGCTTTGACCCATCCTTTCTTCTGCTATGACTGTAGCACCACCTCACCTCTACTGCGCAAAGCCAACCCCCGAAGCCACTCCTTGCGCTGTTGCCGTCGTTTCCATGGCGGGGGAGGCGACCACCTCCACCACCGCGTCGTCCGCCCACCCGCCTTCTCCCGCGGCCACGCTCCCGGCCACGCGCCAGCATATCCAGGCGGCCATTGCCAAGGCCACAGAGCTGCGCGCGCTCCATGCCGCGCTCCTCCAGGGTGGCACCAGTAATACCGGCGGGTACGTCGCTTACGGCGGCGCCGGCGGGGCCAGCCGCAGCCCGTCCGCCCTCATCCGACTCCCACCGGGCCCATCGCCGGTGCTCTCCAAGGCCGCCGTAGCCGAGGACTACCCCGTCTTCACTCCAGTGAGCAATCTCTCTTCAGCGTTCGTTGGCTAGCCATGCTTGATGCCTTTGGTTCTACCGTTTCCTGGTCCAATCGAGGAGCGTGGTTTGTGCTTTGATTTTGTCTGTTTTGCTTGACATGCTAACATTCTGAACATTTTTGCAACTATTTGATTACCTTGCTGAGATTAGCATCTGAGATTAACTTGCTCCCTAGATAGAGCGTCTTCTTCTGCCGAGCCTCATCCCTTTGCCCCCATCCTTTCTTCTGCTATCAACCAGCAATGGATATTGCATGGATTGATGACCATCTAATTAATACAGATAGCTTGGTAGTACAAAGGATTAATTAAGTATGGCATCACCGGGATTAACAAGATAATTTAGGGTGATTAATTAATAATTAAGATCTGGCAAAGGATGAGCTCCTGGGGGAGTGGACGGGGAACAACGGCAGCAGCTTCGGTCTCTCGCTGTCGCTGGCGCCGCTCCTCGGCGATGAGTGCAGGTAGAACCCCTTGGAGGCGATGGCCTTCTCCTCCCTCTCCTCCTCCTCCTCCTTGGTTATCACCACCCCGCACGACGACGACGAGGCCTGAGGCGACGGCGACAGCGACGAGGACGACGACAGTGAGGAGGCCAACGAAGCTATCAACCTTGTCGGCTAGGATGGGGGCAACGGATGAGGATTGAATTAATAAATTACCTTTTTTAATGTTATTTTCTATTCCTAATTTGTCCATTAAACATCAACGGCTGATATTGCTTGATTTAAAAGGTAGGTGAGGTACCTTCCAAGCATTGTAAAAGGTCTCAAAGACTTAGGCTCCACAAATTAGAATGATTTAGGCTCCACGATTGGCTAGAGAGTTACACTAAATTCTTTACCATCTATTAGATGTACAGAACTCAACATTCTGTCTTAACAAGGCTTGGAACATTAGTCCCTCATTCAGCATTGACATTGGAAAAGAAATATTGTGCCCTTTGTAATATCGGTACTACATTAGGTTGAATGTAAGTACTTCATATCAAAAATTATTGCTGCTGCTGCTGCAGGTACAGATACAAGTAGCTGTAGAGGTCTTGGGATTTGCATTGTTGGTCTTTACCTGAAGTAAATAAGCTTTCAAAAATTTGTAAAAAATGTTCATGGTTTTAATTTTCAAATCACACCATTAATCCATTATATAATCTCAAGCAACTATATATTGAGACATCTATCTCTCACCCTCTAATTAACATATTGTCGTGCATCTAGGATCACTTAAGGATCATGCACATAAGTTGTTCTCGAAAGGTAAAAATCGGATATAATCTCTTTGATGTGAGTTTTTTGTCCAACGCATACCTCCACCTTCTAAGCTTTCATGTGGACTTTGCTTCACTTTATTATCATATATAATGGCTCATAGATATAGGATTGTTAAATGAGGCATCCAAAGTCACGTAAAGTGTGACTATTTGGCTAGTCATATTAAGTTGCATATACCAACGAGTTTAACCAAATATTTTAGCTAGTGAGAAAAAGGTGGACAATTCACATATCTAATTGTATATTAGGACATATCTCGAGGTAAAAATTGTTGAATTTGCAGTGTATCAAATTAATAAAAGAAATACTCCATTTATTCCAAAATGTAAGCATTACTGAGTTGGACATATTTATTAAGAAAATAGGTGAAATTAAATGGAAAATGTTATGATTGGTTAAGATAAGAGGTTGGTGGAGAAATAGCTCCATTCTAGAACAAAAGTTAAACGCTACAAATAACTAAATTTTGGGACCTAGGGAGTACATGGAACCACACGTACTAGTTGTAGATGATGTATTGGGTGAAAAATGAGACCGATGGCTGATGTGTATTGTAAACGCAAGGTGAGTTTGTTTAGGGTTCTTGGGGCCAGTATTGTGTCCTTTTTTGACTCAATTTGGGTTCATAAGTTTGAACAGCATTGCAAGCTTGCAAAAACAATTTGGTTTTGAAACAACTTTACGTGAGGAATTGGATTAAATATATGAAGTTTTCGCAAGAGTAAACTCGGTTGCTATCAAGCATTTTGAGTCGATGGGTCTACTTTGATGCTCACTCTGCCAGTTTAGACTAAATATGCAATGTAGATTGTAGAGATGCCAAACAAAACTAGTGCTCACATGTGGAACTGAGAAGTAGCGGGTCCAAATGTGTTAGGATTAAGGTTTAACTCATGGTTATTAAGATCTAATCAGAAGGATTTCATATGCAATTTCAGAGACTGGCAGTTCATTACTTCACTGGCATGTGGACTTTACTGTCACGTGATGAGACCCACTTGGTTTGATGGTGGTAACTGAGACCTAATTTTAGGAAAATTTAGTCATTGAAGTTGGGGCTAACTGAAAATTTCGTTATGTTTTTCAAAAATTTCGATTCGAGAAATTTAAATTGTTGGCACAGGCACAGCCATTCCACCTTCCAAGCGACTAATTGATCAATTTTAGGCCCGTGGTCACGGGCAGGCAGTTGAGCTCCCAAAACTAGTCAAACTATTTGGTGGCAGTGACAAAATTTTCCCATTTATATGTTTCTTAACATTATGCCAATTTCTATTCGGAAAAGGACGAAATTTTCACCAGCGTCGTCGTCGTCGGAAGCAATAAGGTTGCTCATTGAGCACCCCTTTGCTGATGTGCATAAATCTGAAGATTCACTGTCCATTCAATACGGGGCCTAACAAGATTACCAACAATAACTTCACACTGAAAACACACACCCACCAAACTTTCTACTGCCTGACAATTCATCCTGGTCAATACAAGGGAAGCAAGAAGGATCAGACGATGAGGATGGAACAAGAGAAATCGAGGAGCTATGCAATCATCTTTTTTTTTTTTTTGCATCTATAGTTGGTTACATATGCAGGTATTATCTTGACAGAGTCAGTGTGCCATGAGAAGGAGAGGTATTCGGGTGACAATGAGTGGTGTTCAGGAAAGAAATGAGAAGCACTAGATGTATCGCTAATCCAGGAAGCCTGGATGGACAAGGCTGCAAGAGTATCTGTCCAGTGCCGAACATTTAGGCAGAACAACGATATCCTCATGAAGCACATGGTTTGCTGCGGTGGGTGTTTTTACCTGCACATATTGTAGATGATGTTTTTGGTGAACATTACATTGAGATTGATGGGCATGTATAGGGAACCCAAGATGACTAGATGAGTTTGTACGTGGTTCTTGGAACTTACTGTCCTTTTCTCACACGACACACAAATTGGGTCATTAGTTTGAGCATCACAAGTTTACAAGAGACGCTTTCCTTTTAACAAACTTTATCCGTGGAATTGTATGAACTGCTTGGATTAACTGCAAGAAACTTCTTCACAACAGTACAACTCGATAGCTATCAAATCATTTTGCGAAGATGAATTCACTTGTGATACTCACTCTGTCAATTCAGATTATATAAATGCAAATGTAGACATGCCGCAAAAAACCAGTGCTGACCGGTGGAAAGAAGCATTTTGGTCCTTGAACTATACTTAGAATCCAAATTTCACTGTGAACTTGAATATCAAATGCTTCAGAGTAGAACTTGGTAATTGCTCAAAAGTAGAGTACAAGTACGCTTGTAGGAGATATTTTACAGACTAAAAAATAATATAAACAATGTGTACCAAATTTAGTCAGTCGATTCGGTGGCTGAGGTGGCAGCGAGTTAGATATATTTCCCATTTTGATGTTTGCAAAGATTATGCCACAATATTTTTCTTGCTCATTTGAAAACCGCTTTCCTGATGTGCATTCATGCAAAGATTCACATTCAGTCCATTCAACATGGGACCTAACAAGATAACTGAACATTAACTTCATACTACTCTAAACACACACCCATCAAACTCACCACTGCCAGACGATTCATCCTGGTCTATAACTGGGAAATTAAAGAAGAAAGATTGGACGATGATGGGGATGGAACAAAGATTAATCCTGGAGTTGTGCAAGCATCAGAGTACCATGATAGTGAGAGGTATTCAGGTGAGAATGAGAGGCATTCATGAAAGAAGTGAGAGGCGCTTGATGCGATACCGATCGACTGAGCTTCAGGATTCAAGACGACCTGACTCACGACGAACATTTGACGAGAACTGGACAACCATGTTAGCAAATGGGATTGATTGATGGGTGCACCGGTGCAGTGGTGGGTGCTTTGACCTGCACACACCGCAAATGGTGTATTTGGTGGAAAATGGGATTGATGGGAATATGAAACCTAAGATAATTCTGTAGAACATTTTTTTATGGACAGTTTTCTGTCATTTTTTCTCACACAGTTTCGGCCATAAGATTGAACCACATCACAAGTTCGCACGAAGCACATTGCTTTTGCAACAACTTTATGTGCGGAATTGGATTAACTGCATGTTGTTTTCGCAAAAGTACAATTGCTCTCCAAGAATTTTGGGAGGATGGATCCACTTGTGATGCTCTCTTGGTCAACTCAATCTATCTGTTGACCGTTGAAAGGTCACAGAAAATTCAGGTGGACACGTGTTTGGATAATTAGCTCGTGGTACGGTTATTCAGATGGTGTTCAGCTGGGACAAGTTAACATAAGCAGTAAGATTTGTAAATAGATATAATGTAATCAATTACCACTGGAATCATTTCATGACATTACTACAAAACCCTTCATTTGAGACTGCTGATTTGTTAATGCTCAGCTAGCACCGGTTGCAATGAGATAATTTATCACGGTTGAATATTTAGATCATTATAGATAGTGGTAGGAACAAACACCCATTAGTGATGATAACTTATTTACAACGGTTCTTAATTTAGAGACGTTATAGATGTGGTGCCGTTCATCTATAATGGGTCAATTTGTTGGAACAGTTATAGATGGCAGTACCCATCTACATATCTACTACTTCCTCCATTCTAAAATATAGTTACCTTTAGGTATGAATCTGGCTAAAGGTAGCTATATTTGGGATGGAGGGAGTACCCTTATATCTCTGTCGGTTCTGTTTTTGTAAGTGCGCCGTGCTCGTCTCTGTATGTATATATATCTTGATCTCCTCTTTTCCTCTCAATCTCGTTGAGCTCTCATGCTATAGAGTTTGGTTTGGCCAAGGCCTAAGGAGACAATGGCGATGGTGGCCGGATATGCTAGATTCGGTTCCCCCTATCCCAGCGGTGAATCCCCCTGCTGTGGAGGTGGCCCGGCCACACTGACGGCGAGGGGTGGCCACGGGCAGAGTCTGATCCTCCTGACCCTGGCGGCAGATTCCCCTGCTGTGGAGGTGGCCCAACCACATGGATGGCAAGGGGGAGGCAACGACGATAGCTGACAAGGTCAGCGATGCTGGTGGCTGGAAACTGGTCTGGTCCCCCTAATGTTAGAGTATATGGTAGTTAGAGATATATTAGGATAGGATTGATTTGTATGGACTCTTTTCTTATCTCTAATCCTTCCTTTAATACCCGCCTGTAGTCACAGCGAGACGATCACGAACGCAAAGATTGGACCAAAACTCAATGAATAACGGAACAAGCAAGCTTTTGGTCATGATATCCGCGAACTGATGAGACGATGGGACATGTAAAACACAAACCTGTCCCAGAGCAACCTTCTCGCGGACGAAGTGGATGCCGATCTCGATATGCTTCATGCGACGATGATGAGCAGGATTGGCGGTCATATAGACAGCACTAACATTGTTGCAGTAGACAACCGTGGCTGAAGCAATAGAGACACGGAGCTCTAGGAGAAGTTGGTGAAGCCAACAACACTCCGCAACGGCATGAGCAACAACACGATACTCCACCTCGGCACTAGAGCGAGAGATGGTGGTCTGGCGCTTGGAAGACCAAGACACCAGATTGTCACCGAGGAAGACACAATAGCCAGACGGAACGACGAGAGTCGGGACAACTTGCCCAATCCGCATCGGAGTAAGCCGTCAGAGACCGAAGAGGAGCTGTGCCGATATGAAGCCCGGTGGAGTGAGTGCCCTTTACGTAGCATAGAATATGCTTAATCAGCGCAAGGTGAGGCTCGCGCGGATCATGCATGAAGAGACACACCTGCTAAATGGCATAGGCCAACTCTGGTCAACTCAAAGTCAAGTACTAAACAGCACCAGCAAGACTCCTATACTCGGTGGCGTCGGCAACTGGATCACCATCTGTAGCGGATAGCTTGGCACGAGCGTCTACTCGAGTGGTGGTCGGGTGACACTCAGCCATGCCAGCACCACGAAGTAGATCACCAGCGTACTTCCGTTGAGAGAGAAACAAGCCGTTGGAGGACCGCGTGATAGAGATGCCGGGGAAGAAGTGAAGACCTCCAAGATCAGTCATGGAAAACTCCGAATCTTCTCCCTATGCTATTCAACACCTAATTTTGGGGGTGGTGAATCCGTTGCCTTACCTATCCGAGCTCCCGCCGCCACCTTCCCCTCACTCTCCTGAGCACCGCCATCGTCTCCCTCTCTGCCTCCTAAGGCAACTGTCTGCTGCCAGCAGATCTGGTCACCACAACCTAGGGGGTGGGGGGGGGTTGCCAAATCCAGCCTCCCTAAGATCGAGAGTCACTGATATGATGACAGCTGGCAGGTGGATGGAGGAGCAAAGATGAGACCGGCTCAAGAGGGCCACTGGAATTGTGATGGGTGTGGGTGGCTCCGTAAGTCCCTGACCTATGCCCTCTTGCCTCCACTCCAGTGCCCAAAACTTCATCAATGATTATGGCCAATAGCCAGACACCGCGACAGACTACGTTGTCGACCTCAACTACAAGCACGATGACAAATAGTTGAGCACGGCATTGGCAACAAGCAACCATATCCGATGGGGATGGTGCATGTAGGAGCTCGGCATGACTAATGATAGACAAGCACAACGATTATCTGGCGTGATTTTTCTTTTTCTTTTTGCAAGATTATTGACATTTGTAACAGTTCAAACCTGTCTGTTATGAAAATAGAAAGGTCGAGAAATTCATCAAAGTAAAAACTTTAAAATTTTAATATATACCTTCCTCATCTTCTTTGGCCAGGCCCAATAGCTAGATACAGTACCCAGAGCCCTCTTTTCCTTGCTTAGCTCGGGCTGCTTGATGGGCAGGTCAACGCTTCAACATGTTAAGAAGATTTTTCTTCCTTTTTTACGCACGTGCAGAGGTGCGGTTCGAAGCTTTGATTTATTTTAGATCAATCAAATCTAACAGTTTATAACATGGACCCACCGATTCAAGTAAAAACAAAGGGACCTATGTTTTACCTGTTTCTTACAATTTTTAGGATTTATTACAAAACACATGGCAGCCTAGGAGCACTCTAGATGATGTTTAATGGACTTTATTCTATAATAATAGATAGATGACTTTTGACCGGTAGTGATGAGATGTTCTCTGGTTTTGTGATGTGCATAAATGCAAAGACTCATATTCAATCCATTCAACATAAGACAAAAGGTACCTAATAGGAATACTGTAATGCCCCGATTTTTAGGTCGTTAAGATCTATTTTGAATAAAACCCTAAATTCCATAAAAATCCACATCTTTGTGTGTGATTTAAGGACTAAGTGCAAAGATCCCAATTTATCCTTCTTGAAAACCCCCAAAAATTCCCCAAAACAAAAATCCCCATCCAAATCCGATATCGGAGTTTGAATATTGTAATTTGAATTTCCCTCTGAAGCCCTCAAATAAAATTCCCTTTAATTGATCCTCCCAAGAAACTCAAAAATCCCCATCCAAGAATCTCTTCTCAAATCCTAGGACCAAATTTCAAATTTTGACATTGAAATCCTCCTTGGAATTCCTCTCTCTTTTCTCCTACTCCAAATTCTTTCCAAAATTCTAATCTATTTCAAAACTTTCAAATTCTAGCCATAAAACTCTTGTTAGCAATCCTGAGATTTTTAGAACCCAAAAATCAAAATCAAAATTCAAATATCCATTCAAATACTCGAATTGCAAACAAATTTTCTCTGTGGAAAAATATTACACAACATTGTTCATCTTGGGCCACAGTTCCCCTTTTTTCCTTCCTCGCGCTAGCCCAAATTCCCCATGGCCCGCTCGGCCTCTTCACTCTCTCCCTTTGGACTCCTCTCCCGCACGGCCCAAGTCCCCTCATGGCCCGTGGCCGCTTCGGCCTCACCCTCCCACATGACGTCGCTGGCCCATGGCCCGCGCGCCCAGCTCTCCCGCTCGGCCTCCCCTCTTCCCGAGCAAGGCCATTGGCCCACGGCCCAGCTAGCTTGCGCCACGTGCCGTCTGCCCACCTACTGGCACGCGCTTGCCTGTCTCCCACTGCCACAGGCGGACACGGTGGGACCATCTATCGGCTGCGCAACAGACGCCCACCAGCAGGCTCACGTGAGGCCATCGCCTTCCTCGGGCTTCGCCTCTCACCCCGGCGCTTGTTCGAGAGAATGCCCATGAGGACGGCCCCGCCCCACCAATGCCCCCCTTGTGTCGATGCCGGCTGCCCAGTGCCACCATATCGCCTCGACCTCCCCGCCGTCTCCTCACGCAGCACCGCACGTAACCCAAGCCCACCAGCCAACCTCGCGCCATGAGCCGCACCTCGCTCGCCGTGCCACCACCATTGTCGCTGCTCCAAACTCTGTGCACTGCCTGTCCCCCGTGTCCTCTTGCGCCGCCACTCCCCTAGCCCTGCCGGCCTCGTCACGCTGCCCCACCCATCCGAGCTCGGATCAAGCTCTGTAAGCCGCTGCCACCACGATTTCGATTTTCTCCTTCAAGTGAGCTCTCTTTCCCCATTCCCCTCTCCTTCTTTCCCTCTACCCCAAGAACCGAAGTCCCTTGCCCAGCCCTGCTGCCAGCACCCGCGTTCCACCGCTGCCATGTGCCATCTCCTCTTACCGCCGCCCTCTGGACAACGCCGCCTGACGCCATCGTACGCCCCTGCGTCAATCCAAGCCGACCATCTCACTCTCCATCCCCTCCGCTAGCCACCGCTATGCTCCGTGGCCGTTCGCCGGCACCACTCGGACACCATGCACCATCGATTTCCCCTGGCCGGCCTCTCCCTCCCTTTCTTTCTTTGTCATGTGGGCTGCCATTCGTGAGCCACTGACATTCGGCCCCCACCCTCTCTCTCTGCCTCCTAAACCCGCCAGGCCACCAATCGCTCCCGATGGGTCGTCACAGCTAGGCCCATGGACCACCGTGCCCTAGTGGCCTGCCGGCATTTTCCCCTATTAGACTGAGGCCTATTGGGTCGGCCCAAGAGGCCAAGGTCCACGGCCTCATTCCCCTTTCCCTTCATGGACCTAGTCCACGGTGGACCTATGACTCAGACCCCATTCCACTCGCTGGCTATCACCTAGGAATAATCCCGAGAATATTCCTTTTCCAAAATTCAAATAATCCTTTTATTTTTCTAGGAAATCCACTAAAACTTCAAAAATTTATATATTTTTATCCGTAACTCCGATCGACCCCGTTCAAGTCTCAAAATTTTTCTAAAATTGAGATCTACCTTATGGCACTATTAGTTATTAATAATAGTATTTTATTTTTATGGTTTTTAGCGTAGTTGACGACGATGAAAACTTTTTCGAACGCGGATTTTCGAAGATTTTAAAGATGAAGGCTGAGGCAAGTCACTCTTTGACCATATTGACCCTAGTTTACAAAATGTTTTATTTGCAAAATTGCATTGTTAAGTGTGCACAATAATGTGATTGGCCTCGATTTCCATGGCAACCCGACGGACCCACCTAGTAGAAACAATATTCTGTAGGTCTTGAAAGCCCTATTCCTTTTCGCTCCACCTCAGAGTTACCTTGGCATCCGTGCTCTATGAGCATAGGTATCGATGGTCTCACTCAAATCACACTTATTGTCGTTATGGGAAAAGTTGGGTTTATAAAACCTTTTAATCCGACACCTGGTGTCGATATGCTTGCGAAATAAGAGATGATTTGCGAAAACTCACGATGCAAAGTGATTACCTTGGTATGTATTGGCATATAAGGACCGATTCCTTGGGGAATTGCACTAATCATAGTACAGTGCGACCACATGGGTGGAATGGGACATCCCTGACCAAGTAATTAGTGGATCCAAGGTTAGCTTGGTTACCTTTGGATATGGAGTCACCACGGTGGCAATGTGAGATGCACCCGTGGGACCCTGAGTACGAGGAGTCTGGGACTCGCTCGGTAATTGGTCTAGGACCCGTCTAGTTGCCATCAAATAATTCTGGAGACACTTTGGAAATGCTTTGTCGCAAACCTCTCCCGCTTGGCTAGTGAGGGAGTAAGCTCGCGTCGTGTGAGAAAAGCATACACCTCTGCAGATATTTGAGCTATTCGAATAGCCGTGCTCACGATCATGGGCGATGTGAAGTGATTCCTCTAGCGTAGCTTTGTTTTTATAAAATATTTGCGAAGTACGTTTGTGGTTGGAAACCATTACTAGAATCGACCAGAATGGGTGATGGATGACCATTACGTGGTCTGAAACGATCCTGTGTAGATCGAGATGTCAGATGGCATCATAGATTAGGCTTCTCGAGTGAAAGCAGTGTGTTGGAGATATGATGGCTCTAGGAGCCAAAGTTGATGAGGAGATGGACGAAGTCGTGAAAAGGACAAAACTGAAAGAAAAATAATAAAGAAACAATGAAAGGAAAGCTGCCTGATGGCAGATACTTTGAACTGGTGTCGAGGTCAGGCAACCGGTTTGGGGATAGACTTGAATAGTAACTTTAATCAACTAAAATTTGTTTCGTCCGCTTGAGTTATTGCAAAGCAATTCGCGGACAGGATCAAGGTGGGAGCCTCTCTCTAGCTACACCTAGGACAACCCACCTTAGAATTTGAAAATGTTTTTTAAAAAAAGTTGCGAAATAAACCCAGCCTTCCTTTGAGGCTTGCATGCTCATATTTCCCGTGACTTGCAGAGTATGCATGTACTTAATCCATATTCTTTTCTCCTTTTTCAGAAAGAGTGAAGTTAAAACTAAAGCTTAGGGTTTCTTTCCTAATCCCAATCCGTTACTTGTGGATTGGCTTCTTGCTGTGCTGTTACTCCGTTGCTGCTGTTCTGTTTGAAGGTTGCTGCTCAGAGCTTGCCTGAAGTTGTAACTTATAAAAGTATAATTTATTCTAAGGTTTGCAATGATATATCTTAGTTGACCGTGGATACCAGCAAGATTTTCTGGAACTGGTACCGTTATCGCAGTTCTGTGGAAGTCGGTTTACGCCGATCTCTTACGACATATTATCTCTGATGTTACTGTAGGTGTGTCAGTGGAGTGTGACAAATATTGGACAATAACTTAACGTTGAAACCACATACCCAATAAATATTCCACTACCTGACAATTCACCCGGTATTTAAAAGGGAACTAGGGAAGCGAGAAAGATCAGGGGATGAGGATGGAACAAGATTAATTGAAGAGTTGTGCAAGTACCAGAGTACCCACAAATAATTTTTTTTGTGTGCATCCGTTTTTGGCGCAGATGTGATAATTATCTCGAGAAGGTCAGAGTGCCATGAGAAAGAGAGGTATTCGGGTGAGAATGAGAGGTGTTCAGGAAAGAAGTGAGGAGCAGTGGATGCGTCACTAATCTCGGGAGCTTGATGATGCAAGAATGTCTGATCGGTGGCGAACATTTAGGTAGAACATGATAGCCATATGAAGCACACGGTCTGCATCACATTTCGATTGGAGTTTACGAAAGATCGGTTGCTACCAAAGCATTTTAAGAAAGATGTATTCACTTGTAATGCTCACTCTTTTAATTCAGATTATATATGCAAATGTACACATGCCACACAAAGCTAGTCATGACTAATGACAAGTGGAGGTGAGAAGAAATAGCGGCTCAGATGTGTTAGGATTTAAGGATTAACCTAGGGTTATTTAGATCAATTGGAAACTGACACATTGGCCTTATGCTTAAGTTCAACCAAACAAAAAAATACTCCATCAGGTATGTGCATATTTTAAATATTTCAGAAACTTTATTAATTTGACTATCAATGAATTCTAAATATTTAGTTTAGAAATAAAAACGGCATGCACATATTTGTCTTAGAAAATATCTTTTTAAATCCGATAAGCTCATTATATTTTTAATAATTTTTTTACTAAAAAATTATGGTCAAAGGCTCACCTCAAAACCGTAAAGAATCAAAAGTTACGTATTTTTAACAGTGGAAGTACTATTACTTTTACAGACTATATGACAGTGACACATGATGAACCAACTTTTGTTTCATAGCCTGGGAGTGGACCGAGACCCAATTACAGGAAAATTCAGTTTGTGCAGTTTGGGCTAACCGAAAGTTTTGTTGTGTTTTTCCAAAATTTACTTTTCATAAATTCAAATTGAGCAAAGCCGTTCCACGCTACTAATTAACCAATTTCCCGCGCGTGCTCCCAACCGCTGCCTCCCCTGTTTCCCGCCAAATTTGGCACGCCGCCGCTGCCTCTCCGTTTCTCTCTTCCTCTTCTCGCCATTGGCACTCCATTTTTAGCTTCCTCCTCTCTTCCCCAATCGTCTCGTCACCACCCATCCATCCTCCTCCGCGCGCCACCACCGCCGATCGCTTGGTCGCCCTCCCGGCGGAACGCGCCCCGTTCCGCCGCCGTCACCGCCACCGCAGTGCCATGCCTGCATGCCGCAGGAGCAGAGCAGGAGGAGGAGAGAACGGCGAGCGGTGCTGTGAAGGGAAGGTAAATAGGCAATCCTGACCGCCGCCGTCGCCTTTGCCGCCGCGGCACCGCCCTGATGGGCAACGTCTGCGTCGGCCCGCGCCGCAGCATCTCCAAGAACGGCCTCCTCGGCAGCATCTGGCGGTCACGCTCCGCCGCCGCCTCCTCCCCGTCGCAGCCCACCACCACCTCCCGTTCTATCCCCGTCGTGCTCCCCTCCTCACCCTCCCCGCCGGACTCCAAGCCTCCGCTGCCGGCGGCGCAGCCCACCCAGACCTCCCCTCCGGCGCCCATCGTCATCTCCGAGCCGGCGAGGCAGCAGCCGTCTCAACCACAGCCCGCGCATGAGGAACCGCCACCGCTGGCGTCGAACACCCAGCCGCCGCAGCAGCGGCAGCAGTCGCGTGCCAAGAAGCCGGCGCACATCAAGCGCATCTCCAGCGCAGGACTGCAGGTGGAGTCGGTGCTCCGGCGAAAGACGGAGAATCTCAAGGACAAGTACAGCCTCGGCCGCAAGCTCGGGCAGGGCCAGTTCGGGACGACCTACCTCTGTGTCGACAAGGAGACGGGGAAGGAGTACGCGTGCAAGTCGATCGCGAAGCGGAAGCTGGTCACCGACGAGGACGTGGAGGACGTCCGCCGCGAGATCCAGATCATGCACCACCTCGCCGGCCACCCGAGCATCATCTCCATCCGGGGCGCGTACGAGGACGCCGTGGCCGTACACGTCGTCATGGAGCTCTGCGCCGGAGGCGAGCTGTTCGACCGGATCGTCCGCAAGGGCCATTACACGGAGCGGCAGGCCGCCGAGCTCGCCCGCGTCATTGTCGCTGTCGTTGAGTCGTGCCACTCCCTCGGCGTCATGCACCGTGACCTCAAGCCGGAGAACTTCCTCTTCGTCGGCAACGAGGAGGACGCGCCGCTCAAGACCATCGACTTCGGCCTCTCCATGTTCTTCCGCCCAGGTAATAAACCGACCAATCGATCAACCATCACACCGTCGCCATTGCCGGCGTCGTCAAGAAGTGCACCGTGTTGGTGGTTGCAGGCGAGGTGTTCACCGACGTGGTGGGGAGCCCGTACTACGTGGCGCCGGAGGTGCTGAGGAAGAACTACGGGCAGGAGGCCGACGTGTGGAGCGCCGGCGTCATCATCTACATCCTCCTCTGCGGCGTGCCGCCGTTCTGGGCAGGTAAGCATCCACTCCCCACGCCATTGACGCACCTCCTGTCACATGGTTTCCATCCCGAATCCTGAATGAATTTCTCGTCGCCGCCGCCGCCGCCGGCATCATCATCGTCGCAGAGACGGAGCAGGGGATATTCGAGCAGGTGCTTCACGGCACGCTGGACTTCGAGTCGGACCCATGGCCGAGCGTGTCGGAGGGCGCCAAGGACCTCCTCCGCAAGGTGCTCGTCCGGGACCCCAAGAAGCGGCTCACGGCGCACCAAGTCCTATGTGAGCTCACCTCTTCTTCTTCTCCGATTGCAACAGCCATTCCTGGAAATATCTAATACTGGTAGCTCTTGCTCGTCGCAGGTCATCCATGGCTGCAGACGAGCGGCTCAGCGCCGGACAAGCCGCTGGACTCGGCGGTGCTGTCGCGGCTGAGGCAGTTCTCGGCGATGAACAAACTGAAGAAGATGGCATTGAGAGTGAGCACCTGCCCAAGTGTCCTTCCATCTCTTTGCCTTGTATTGGTGAGATTTTGTGGTGTGACATTGGATGATTGCTCAGGTGATCGCGGAGAACTTGTCGGAGGAGGAGATTGCCGGGTTGAAGGAGATGTTCAAGATGATGGACACCGACAACAGCGGGCAGATCAATTACGAGGAGCTCAAGGCCGGGTTGGAGAGGGTGGGTGCCAACATGAAGGAGTCTGAAATTTATCAGCTCATGCAGGCTGTAAGTTTGTGCTCTAAACCCTGTGCTAATCATATTCTCTTGGAGATCTTGGTTGTTAAAAATGTTTTCCTAACAACATCATTTGCAGCTTAATTAGTGGTTTCACTCTGTTCTTTTTTTCCTTTTAATGTGAACAGAGTGAAAACTAGGATAATGGCATGATCAACAAATAGATGTAGTGGCTGAATTTACTTCAGAATCATGATTCACAAAGAACAGTTATATTTTTTTAACCATAAGATTAGAATGGCACAAAAGTAAAGAATGAATAATATCATCATACCATTTACATTCTAATTCTTCAGATCTTCAATTTTTTTTCAGATCTTCAGATACATTGTAACATGAGCACAGACTTGAATTGTTTTCTTACGCTAGTCAGATTGTAGTATCTACATAGTTCAAGTCTCATGTTATTTATTCTTCTGTGCTTGTTTATTATTGACATAGTGGTAGCCAGTAAAGACTGAAATGAATCATCTATGTGCAAATACTCGTGGCAAATGCATAACAAAATGTTGTTCATGTTCATTCTGTAGGCTGATATCGACAACAGTGGCACTATAGATTATGGAGAATTCATAGCTGCCACTCTACACCTCAACAAAGTTGAAAGGGAAGATCATCTGTATGCTGCCTTCCAATACTTTGACAAAGATGGCAGTGGATACATCACATCTGATGAGCTCCAGCAAGCTTGTGATGAGTTTGGCATCGAGGACGTTCGACTCGAAGACATGATAGGCGAAGTAGATCAGGACAATGTAAGATCATCAAAGGATCAATCCTACTATTCTGCACTGCTATTGAGATTGGCATCTACAGCCACTGAAAGATCATTCACAACTAAATCTGATGTATTTTGTTCTAATTTTTTTCTGCAGGACGGGCGTATAGATTACAACGAGTTTGTCGCGATGATGCAGAAAACAACAACAGGGTTCGGGAAGAAAGGCCCTCAGTATAATTTTAGTGGTTTTAGGGATGCCTTGAAGTCACATAGCTGACAATGTTGTAGCGTTGTATTGTATATTTGTATACCCCTCTCAAATGTTGTTGTGCATACATGTTGTAATTGTAAAGGAAATGTGTTCTGATTAATTCATAGGAGCTTTGTTGACTACAGATTTTAAGCTTATGCTCTTGTTAATTTGTGTATTGCAAAAATGGCCATGTCCCGATGTTCAAGCAGATGGAAAACTTGGTTCTGCCTGAACTTTTGAAATACTAACAGTTTCCTTTGTTCTATTAACGTAATAATGTCAGATGTAGACAACATAACAATAACAAAAACAAATGCATAGCAGAATAGAATTAATATGCACAAGAAAGGAAGCCCATCTGCCATGGAATTTGCATCTACAAGTTTCACTTTCACTATTTTTTAGGGAGAAACTACATAGGTTGCTGGAAAAGGTCCATTATTTCCTTCTTGTACGGTGAGGAAAACAGATTGGTTTCGGAGTCCTTCAGTTGTGCTCTTTGCAAGAACAGATTTTCTTCAGTTATTAACATTTACATTGCATGAAAATAATCACCTTCACTCTCATTGTCAATGTTTTTTTTTTGCTTTTTTCGACCACCCCTTTCCATTTGCACATGTGTTTGGATGCTCTGGCAATGTCACACCCCGACTTGACACTACCGTAAAAGATGGCGTCAGATAGGGCGTGCCACGGAGGACAATAAACCATCCCCTGCGGAACCGCGATTGCTGGTAGCAGTCATAGGATTCTAAGCTAGCACCAGCTATAACAGTGTAGTAATCATTGCAAAGCTTACGATACAAATTACCTTATTGCCGTATCGGGTAGACTCTTAGCAGTAACTTCAAGCAAAAGCAGCAACAACGGAACTTAGAATGGCTAGCACACCAATTCACAAACAGTAGCTTGGGTCTAGGGACAAATCCAGAACCTTCAGTGTCTTTAACCTGAACTTGAGGGAGGAGAAAAATAACAAAAGAGAGGGTGAATATTTTCGTACTTGCAAGCCACGGGAAATATGATTTATGCAGGCTTCAAAAGAAGACTGGGTTTATTTCACAATGTTTTATACCAAAAGATAACCCCCCTTCTGAGAGGCCTTGTATTTATACCAAAAGATAACCCCCTCCAAGTAGAACTCGGATATCCCAGATACGATGGAGAGAGTATTGTCCTTCAGTAAAAAGGTAATTAAAAAGGGGATAATTGAAAAGGTTAAATCGTCCTTCATTAACTATACCGATTGGTAGGAGGTGGGTGAGGGTTGTGGAGGTGAGGGGTATTTTGGATATTTCATCACTATAAACACCCTTGGTACTCTAGAAGCAGCTATAGTTTGAGACAAAATTTAAACGCTATAAATAGCTATATTTTAGGATAGAGGGAGTAATATATATTCCTTTTCAACCATTGAAAATAGTTTAGTCCATCTTTGTTTGCTTTTAAGCAGTATCGTGCAGAGTGTAAGTAAACATTGTATACTTTATCCCTATATATACATCACCCCATCTTTTGATCGACGAGTGTTACTTAACTGGTTAAAAAAAGAGAATGCCATTTTTTCTCTTCATCATAATTCACCTGATAGTATTAGTAGAAACATACTAGCAAGCCACACGACGAAATATGACGAAGCTGAGAATCAATAGAAGAGGCAAGAATACCAGAGAGTTTTGTCCAAAAATTACACTGTTTACCCTTTTTTGAAACTATTTTTAAAAATGAACTGGTTTCAAAACCTTTTTCAAAAATAGACCGCCAGCTCAGCGCCAGCCCCGAAGGCGCTGAGCTCCGACATGTCCACTCCACAGGGGCTAGCGCTGAGGTCCTTGCCCCCGTGGCTGCCCCGTCCACGCGGAGGGCAGACGTGTCAATGCTCAGTGCCAGTGGGCGTGGCGTTGAGCTAGCTTAACCCAACGTCGCGCCGTGCCAGGCCCACTTCTTCTCCTTCTTCTTTTCTTTCCTTCGGCCGGCTAAAGAACAAGCGACTCTCTCTCTCTCCCTCACCCCCAAATCTCCACAAATCGAAGCTAAATTGAGCTGATTTTGTTCGGATTTTTGGTGGTAGCCCATCTCCAAGGTATCCTCCATACAATACCCCTACTTTCCCCATGGATGTGGGATGTTAATTTGGTTTTTATGTGAACCCTAGGATTGAAGTTAGGTTTATTTTTGTTAGATGAGTAACCCTAGTTCGAGGGATGCTAGGGAGATGGAAATGTGGACGATGTCATTTCATTTTTTGTAGTCATGTTTATTATACCCTAGGTATGTAGTTGTATAGGTATATTTGTAATGTGTGATTGTGGTAATTATCGGAGTATGCACCCCTTATTCAATGGTAAATTTTTGAAATATAATTCCATTTTGATATTTTACGAGTCCGTGTGGTTGGCCTAGCGAGGTATAACTTGTGTTTATTTGGTTATAATGTAGGTTGCGATGGATGCGTTGGGAATGTCCAGTTGTCAATGACCTCCGATTGGCGTGCCTCCGCCGATGTGTTGGTGCGGAGATGATTGCAAATTTATAATAAGTGAGAAGGATCACATATATCGGCAAAGGTATTGGATGTGTGCTAATTACGCGTACTCCTCGGAGAAGCCCAAGCCGCAAGAGAAGAAAGGGAAGTCGAAGAAGCCGAAGGAGGTAATACGAATTCTCTTGTACTACGAAATATTTTAACCTTTGTGCTAACAAATTTGTATATATCAAGGCACCGAAGCCTCCTCTTCCTCTGTGTGACTTTGTGCAGTGGATAGATACGGAGATCCGTCCAGAGGACGCAGAGTATCTTCGCAAGTCACATGAATGGCATAGGGAGCGCCTCAAATGTCTTTGGGCGGCGGAAGCAGAGTAGGAGGTTGAGTAGAAGAGGAAGGAGGAGAAGGAAGCCCGTGAGACAGACAGGGAGAGGAAGTGGCAGAGGGCACTACATGCGAAGGAAGTTGGGCCGGAGGCGGCGAGGAAGGGGAAGTCCCCTCACTGCACACAGTAGTTGCATATCTAGTCGGATGTCCATTTGAAATACCCTAAGGCATGTAATAACGATAACTAGAAACGTTTCATGTGCCATTTGTACTCGTTGGACAGATAATTTGATTACGTTCTTAAACAATTAACGTGTGATGTTGGAGTTCATCCTATGTGATGAGGACATCATGTCTTTAGATACACACTTACAACCTCTTCATGATGAACAAGATGTGCAACCGATCCAAGGACCAATTACTGGTGCATGTGCTCGTCAACTTAATCGCCAGGTGAATGCGTTCCTAAGCTTACATGTGAATATTTCTACGAATGGCATGCTATTTAATTCGTGTGATGATTTTGTTGTTCTTAGGAACCTAGGAGAAGACCATGGAGAATAGCTCAAGAAACCACACATTGAAGTAGAGACAACAAGTGCAAGTAAACTCCTCTTTCCGAGACCGATTCAGTTTCGGGCTGAGAGACAGCGTCAATTTCAAACGGCCATAACTTTTGATCCAGAAGGAGTTACAGGGCCTACAAGTACTTGTTGGAAAGCTTATGAACCCTACTTTCAGATGGTTTTGGTTTCATGTCAAAATTCCTCCTAAGCTGTCCAGAATCATCAAAACAATATACGTACATCTTCCAGTCCGAGTCTGTTTTGGGCCTTGGCCTTGTAAATGTGTCGTGGGCTAAACCCATGAGGAGTGCGCCCCTCACAGGGCAAACCCTCACCCTAGGACGTCCTAACTCGTATATATTCCATAGCCACCACTGTTTAAGTCGGGTTTTGCTTATATTATTCTGTCCTTGAACAGTTTCGCCGTTTATCAGTTTGCGAGACCCCAACTCGAGAGTATAATCATTCATCTGCAATTGAATTGCAATCTTTCTTGTTCTTGCTTGTGTTCTTCGATTCGCATGCAGGGATTAGCCTTCGTGGCGAGGTCAACCGAGCAGCGCACGGTTGATAATGAGAGGAGACGTGGTACTGCGATTGCAGGGTTCGGGTCTTGGTGATCAGAAGCCGGATCGTGAGTGTCAAATTTTCACCAAATCGAGAGTTATCTTTGCCTAACGGAAGATCGGGCACCCCGTTGCCATCACTATGTGTTCTATTGACATATGTTTATTTATCCCTACCTTACGAATGCCTTGATTGCAAAAAACTATAAGACTGAAGCTGAGGCTGAGGTTGTTCCACATACAACATCCACAATATTAGCGCCAAACTACATGGTGCTGATACTTACCAAGTCCGCGCCACTCTCGCAGCAAGTGATGTACACCCCTAAGTACTTGACTATCTGTCATAGGTTCTCCGTCTTCTTCTAAATCATCCTCGTCCACTTGATTGTGCGCAACCGCATCCTTGGCAGGCGTCTCGACGAGTGTTGTACCACGACCATGTTGTGGACTATCAGGGACCATTCTTTCACTTGCCATCTGCCTAACCAAGTCACTCTTCACATTGTTTTCATCATCCAACACAACATTCACCGGATGAGAGATAGAGGAAACTACACGAGGGGATAGATTTAGGTCGAAATAATCCTCCTTGATTATCGCCCCTTGCACCTTACAGGCAAACACTTCGAGGGATTTGAATTGCGACCCCATCACAATGTCAACATACACTTCCCACTCCACCTCCCTATTCAACTCGAGCATATGCTTATGTGACATTGGTCCATCTCCAACATCGTATCTACCTTGCAGAGCAACCGACTCATTTGACCACCCCAACACATCCTTTATATCGTAAGATTCTCAAAAGTAGGCTTGGCAGGAAACACTATAGACCTAATAGTCATACCCTTGAAATAACTGCCACCATTACTTAGCTTATTCACTAAGCCACCGTAATATAGACGGACCAATCTATCCATCTACACAACATGAGATAAATTTTAAAATAAATATAAAAAGCCTAACAAAAAAATGCGTATTGAAGACATAACAATATTATAAGTACAAAATACAAATAAAAAAATAACCTACACGACAAAATACATTCAAAATAACATTTAAACTACTGCATATGCAACAAATAAATCGAAATTACCACCTTCACATATTCAAAATTCCTATACATACACTACACATACCTAGTACAAATACCTACGTATACTAAAAACATAATACTAAACATGCAGGCAAAGCTTTTCTATCTACCAAACTAGGGTTCTTCATCCTCCAAAAACTAGAGTTCCTCATCTAACAAGCTAGGGATCCACACATCTAGGGTTCACCAAAAAACCAAAAAAGGATCACAAATCAAGGGGAAAAAGGGGCATTGTATGGAGGATACCTTGGAGATGAGCCTCCACCAAAAATCCGAACGAAATCAACTCTATTTTGCTTCGATTTGTTGAGATTTGGGGGTAGGGGGAGAGAGAGGGCGCGTGTGTTCTTTGCGTGTGAGCTAGGCGGCCAAAGGAAGGAGAAGGAGTGGGTTTGGCGCGACGCGGCGCTGGGTTAAGGTAGCTCAGCGCTGCGTGCGCTGGCGCTGACCTTAAACACATCAACCTTTCGCGTGGATAGGGCAGCCACGGGGACAAGAACCTCAACGCCAGCCCTCGTGGCGCGGACATGTCGAAGCTCATCGCCTTCTGGGCTAGCGCTGAGCTGGTGGTCTATTTTTGAAAAAGGTTTTGAAACCGGTTTATTTTTAAAAATAGTTTAAAAAGGGTTAAACAGTGTAATTTTCGGGAGTTTTGTTATGTCTCAAGACTGTGATATGAATAAGAGGCGTCAGGAAAATGGTGCCCATACCGTCAGGAAAATGGTGGTCGTACGAGCACCTCGACCTTCCTAATCATAAGATAAAAAAATTGATCGGCAGACATTAGGTGCTATGGAGCAGAGCTACCGAGCAGGCTCGCACATGTTTCAGGTTCCATGACTGAACAAAGTAGGTGCAAATAATCATAATTATTTGGATCATCCGTTTTGTGAAAACTAGAATTTATAAAACAGGAAATAACCAGTTTACTAAAAGGTTGTATTTGGATACTTTAATAAATAAATTTGCCGATAAGCAAAACTCGGGTTTCCATCAAACCAGTTTTCTGGATTCGAGAAAAACAATTTCTCATTGTCTCTCTAAAGTCAGTTTCGTAAGTATAGAAATACATGCTTTAGCACATTGGCACAAATTAATGAGGTAGTTTAAAGCTCCCATAGTATAGGCACACCTATCCCCTACGGTGTTGAGATTTTTTTTAGAGGGGGAGGGAGAGGGGGGCAGTGGGTGGTGAAGAGGAGCCTCGCCTCCCCCGATAGTCGTAAACATCGTTAGTACCTTAGTTATTGATTATGCCAGCACAGTGCAGTCTTCTCCGCCTCCACCAAAATTTACAAACCAGTCCACAATGATCAAACTAATAAATTGAAATCCTCCTAGCTCGTAGCATGGCTACTTCTTACCAATACAATTAGGAAAATATTCCGGATCGGACATCCGGGCGGAGCCAAAATATTGGACGCCACCTCCCTCTAAATCAATCATCTTTCTTCATAGGAACCTGCCAATCTCTCTCTCTCCTCCTGTCAGCCGGTGAGCCGAATGCGTGCATGCAAGTATACATGGACGTGCAAATTAAGACTGATTTTTAATTTTTTTCTCCTAAAAATTTATCCAATCTACGATCCGATTATACCGTTGTATTTGTAATGATTAAATCTTTACAACAAGATCTCACATTATTATATTCTAATTATATATATGTGTGCGTTTTTTTCAACCATTGAAATTCAATGTTTCACGTGTGAGAAGATAATGTTTCAACTGGAATTTGACTTTGTTTCATATTTTTAGTTTTCATGTTATAATGGATTGTTTTTTAATGTTGCACGCAACGTAATTCGGATTTTCAATAAGTATTTCCTAATGTTTTAATAGTTCATTTGCAAATTTTACACATGATGTTATTTAAATATTTCAATAAGTATATCTTGGTAGTTCACTAATTTATTAGTAAATGTTGCACATGGTGTTCTTCGAATATTTTAACAAGTATTTTCTAATGTTTTAACCATTACAACTATATATATATATATATGTATGTATTTATTAGAAATATAGTCATGTGAGATCTTCTTATAAAGATTTAATTATAACGAATACAATAGAGTATTTAGATCCTAGATCAGATAAGTAAAGTAGGAGAAAAAATATTTGAAGTTTACTAATAAAGCTTTAATGCAAATCCATGCATGAGCACTAAGCATATAAAGGAGCGGGGTGTACGGCTGCATGCAGCGCAGGGTGGATGAAGGGGGTCACGTTAATCGGACGGACACGGACGCTTATGTTGATCTGAGGGCGGCAAACGGCGTCCGACGTTTGGCGTCTGATCGGACATTTGATTCATAGTCGCGTCCATTTCAAGACCACTGATATTGACCTGCACTTCGTCAGTGACCTCAGCAGTAGCACGAATTACATAACCGAGCAGGCTCGCACATGTTTCAGGTTCCATGACTGAACAAAGCAGGTGCAAATAATAATAGTTATTTGGATCATCCGTTTTGTGGAAACTAGGATTCATAAAACAGGAAATAACCAGTTTACTAAAAGGTTGTATTTGGATACTTTAATAAATAAATTTGCTTATAAGCAAAACTCAGGTTTCATTCAAACCAGTTTTTTGGGATTCAAGAAAAACAATTTCTCGTTGTTTCCCTGAAGCCAGTTTCGTAAGTATAGAAATACTGTCTTTTGGCATGCATGCATATGCTTTAGCACATTGGCACAAATTAAAGAGGTAGTTTAAAGTTCTCATAGTATAGGCACACCTATCGCCGATGGTCCTGAACATCATTAGTACCTTAGTTATGGATTATGTCAGCACAGTGCAGTCTTCGCCCGCCCGCCCCCCACACACCAAAATTTACAAGCCAGTCCACAATAATCAAACTAATAAATTGAAATCCTACTAGCTCGTAGCATGGCTACTTCTTACTAATACAATTATGTTTTTATCAAATTCTTCAGTTTACTACTACTTCGTGTGTCTTCGCTCACATTATTTATGTCTTTGCTGACTACATCAAATTAGGAGAATGGCATGATCAACAAATAGATGTAGTGGCTGAATTTAACTTGACAATCATGATTCATAGATAGTCACGTTGCTAAATTTATTTGGAGAATCATCTAAATTTCTTTTTGGTTGACGCCACCGAATAATGCTTTATATTTATTTGTGAGTTGGCTTATGGGTATTGATTCAAAAACCAAAAACACATTTTAGTAGAATCATCTGCTTTATATTGGGCTTTTTGGCTAACTAGAAATGATATGATTTTTGATAAAGATCCAACGAAATCTTATATGCAGCTACTTTTCAGGGCAACGCATTGGCTTCGGATCTAAGCCTAGCTACAAAAGTGTGACGAGGACAAAGAACTCTTTTATTTTGCATGTCGAAGTTTGGAGACAACGACCATATAGATCTTCGTCAACTTTGAATGGAGATTTAGTAATAGAATTGCTTCCTAAATAAGAAGTATCTTTTTTTATTTGGTTGATGTGGTCCAAGAATGTTTTCTCGTTATCATTTTATACGGTCATTTGTGTTTAGTTCAATCAACAACTCTGTAATAAATGGCTATAATTTCTATTGAAGTAAAGGCCGGATTATCCATTATACAAAAATGATTCACAGATAGTAGTTACATTTAACTAGATTGGAATGGCACAGTAAAAGATGAACAATATCATCATACATTTTAGGCTCGGTTTCTTCTGATCTTCAGATTATTTTTCAGTGTGACATGAAGCCAATGAGCCACTGACTTGATTTTTTTTATGATAGTCAAAGAAGTTGCAGAGAACATTGTCCCATGTAGCATGACATAATGATAAAAATAAATGTCAACCAGAGTGTTGTATCCACATAGTTTAGTCACCTGTTCTTTATTCTTCGATGCCCTGTTTATTTATTTAACATAGTGGTAAATGATGAAGATTGAACTGAATCATCCGTGTGCAAACACTTGTGGCCATAGTTATTAGGACCGGACCGGACATTGAACCGGCGAGGCCTTCGGTTCACTGGTTCACTGGTCCAACCGTTAAAAACCGGTTGAACCGCTGGTTCGATAGTTTTAGACCGGATGAATTGAACCAGTCATGAAATATATTGAACCGGAGCAATATATATATATATATATAGCTCATTTGTGAGTGAATGATGGTTATGGAAGCTAGAATTTCATTGTCATTTTTGGGGAAACATTTTTAGTGAGCAGGTTAGCCTATTTAGTGATTCAGATAAGGTGTGAGCACAATAGAATCAGAAGATTCAGAACGCCGAGGGAGACTCACGCGGCATTGCCCGAAGAAAAGGAAGAGCACGGCAGCGGCCACAGCGCACCGGCCGAGCGACACCCAGTCTCCGCGAGCGCGGCACCGGGCCGCGCGTCACCGCCACTGGGGTAAGCCGGCGACCTTTCTAGGGCCGGCATACCAGAGACCGGCAGGAGGGACCTCGCCACTGCTGCGGCTACCGGAGAACACAGGGCGCGCGGCGAAGACGGCGACACGAGCCTCAACCAGACCTTGGACGCCAGCATCACGCGCACTAGCGGCGGTGGTAGGGGATCAGCGTGGCATCCTCAACCGGGAAGGAGTAGAGCAGAGAAGGAGGGGTTTCTAGAAGCTTTCGCGCATCGGAGGAAGGAGACGAGACGAGGTGAGGCGAGAGAGTCTGCCGCCGCCGCCGCCGCCGTGAGCCTGCGCCTCCGCGGCCGCCGCCGTGCGCCTGCGCCGCCCCCGCCGTGCGCCCGCTGCAGCGCCGCCGCTGCCGCCGTGCGCCTGTGCCTCCGCCGCCGCCGCGCGTGCCCCTTGCCGCCGCCGTGCGCCTGCGCCTCCGCCGCCGCCGCCAGCCGCTGCACCTTTGCCGCCGCCGCCGCGGTGTGCCCGCTAGACCTTGCCGCCGCCGATCTGTTTTGGCACAGCAGTCAGCAGCAACGTAGGCACGCACAGGCAAGACCGCAAGAGGCAAGGTAACCCTAAAAACTAGACATTTACAATTTTGCCCATCCCTTAGTTGTGTGGTCCTAAAAAAACGGGGGTAACAACGTCCACAAGCAAAAGCCAACCGGTTCCAATAAAACCGCCTGGTTTAACGGTTCCGTAAAAAACCGGCCGGTTCAACCGGTTTTTACCGGTTCAATTGCATGGACGGTCTTTTAAGTGAACCGAGCCGCTATACTCTCCGGTTCCAGTTTTTTCCGGTCGAACCGCCGGTCCGGTCCGGTCCTAATAACTATGCTTGTGGCAACTGGCAAGTAAATAACAAAAATGTTTGGTCATGTTCATGCTGCAGGCTGATATTGACAACTGTGGGACAATAGATTATGGAGAATTCATAGCTGCCACTCTACACCTCGACAAAGTTGAAATAAAAGATCATCTCTATGCTACCGTCCAATACTTTGACCAAGATGGTAGTCGATGTAGATTATTTGATCTACTAAAATTTAAATGTTTAGCCTATCCTTTGATCACCTAATATGGAATTAGGAGTACTGACCGGTATGTGATGAGGCCATCACGATTTGCTTGAGTTCCTTGGCGAAGTCCGGTGTGGATGTAGAGGACGAAGCTCCTTGAACCGCATCGGCGTTCGTCGTAGATGTAGTAGCGGTATGGGTGAGGTAGCGAAGTCTCTCCGGTTGCCACCTACACTGCCCAGGGACAACCCTTCTCTTCCCTTCTAGTGCTCTGAGGATCGGCTAGGGTTTTAGGATTTTCGGGGATAGAGGAACCATGAGAGAGATCGTCACCACTGTCATGGCCGGCCTCCCCCTTTTAATTTTGCGCTAAGGGAATCGGGGGCTGCTCCAAAAAGGAAGGTTTTGGCGTGCTTTCGATCATCACACGTAGTCTAAATGGAAGGCGATAAATTGCTGTGATCACGCATGCGCAAGGGTGGAACTTGCCATCGCGTGATCACCTCTTGATTTCCAAGCCGAGAGAGTCGAAATTTTCCTAACATTCTCCCCCTGATCTTGAGGCTGATGAATTCTTTCAAGGTAGAATAGTTCCCTAAAGCAACGTGTCAGGGTAGTATTCATGCACTACCAAGACTCTGGTACCTATAGTTCACTATAGAACTTCAAAAGAACTCTGTCTAATTCTTAATGGGAATCAGTTGAGACTAATGCCCCTATATCCAAAATCACTGATTCAAAGGCATTCAGTTATTTCCATGCCGGCTACATGATCTTTAAATAATTTGGGAGGTAAGTCTTTGGTTAGCGGATCCGCGAGCGTTGACTTAGTACTAATATGCTCAATATTAATGGTTTGATCCTAGATTCTATCTTTCACAAGATGATACTTAATGTCGATGTGTTTGGCAGCACCACTCGACTTGTTGTTACTCGAATAGAATACTACGGCTTTATTGTCGCAGTATACTGTGAGTGGTTTTCCAATGCTGCCAACCACTCAGTCTAGAGATAAAGTTCTTAAGCCATACGGCTAGCCCCGTAGCTTTATAACGTGCCATAAATTCTGCCTGCATTGTCGACGATGCAGTCAGTGTTTGTTTGGAGCTTCTCCATGAGATTCTCCTTCTGCACAGGTGAAGACAACCTGATATTGACTTCTTAGTGTCTATACACCCGGCAAAATCAGCGTCTGAGTATCCTAGGACTTCAAGCTTATGAGACTTTCTGTATGTGAGCATGTAATGCTTAGTGCCTTATAAATACCGCAGAACTTTCTTTATAGCCTTCCAGTGGTCTAAACCTAGGTTCAACTGAAATCTGCCAAGCATCCCTGAAACAAATGCTAAGTCTGGACGCGTACAGACCTAAGCATACATTAAGCTTCCTACAGCTGAAACATATGGTACCAGTTTCATCTGATCTGATTCTAATTTATTTCTTGGGCTTTGGAATAGTCTAAATTTGTCTCCTTTAACTATTGGAGTGGATGTTGCAGAGCATTTACTCATATTGTATCTTTCTAATATTCTGCTAATGTAAGCTTTCTGAGACAATCCTAATACTGTGTTAGACCTGTCTCGGTATATTTCAATGCCTATATGTAAGATGCCTCACCGAGATCCTTCATATCAAAATTGGATGACAAGAATCCCTTTGTCTCATGCAGCATATTACTGTCACTGCTTGCTAATATGATGTCATCCACATAGAGTACTAGTATTGTAAATACAATTATCCACCTCATTCTCCTTAAACCCGAACTTCTTAATTATTTCATCGAATTTAAGATACCATTGTCTAGACGCTTGTTTAAGTCCATAGATGGATTTCTTAAGTCTACAAGCCAGATGTTCCTTGCCTTCCACAGCAAAACCCTCGTATTGTGCCATGTATACATCTTCATGCAAGTCACCGTTAAGGAATGCAGTTTTAACATCCATCTGATGGAGTTCTAAGTTAAAATAAGCAACAAGTGCCATGACAATTCTAAATGAGTCTTTTTTAGAGACAGGTGAAAATGTTTCATTATAATCTATTCCCTATCTCTGTGAAAAACCCTTAGCTACAAGTTTTGCCTTGAACCTTTCGATATTCCCTTTAGAGTCAAGCGTAGTTTTGTAGACACACTTACAGCCTACTGTTTTTGCTTCTTGGGGAATTTCTACTTAGTCCCAGACTCCGTTATGATTCATGGATCTTAGTTCATCTTCCATAGCCTCAAGCCACTTGGATGAATGATCACTCATCATCGCTTCTTTGGGATCATTTGCTTTCCTAATATCTTCGCTTAAATAAACCTCATAATAATTTGGGATAACAGACCTCCTCTCTCGTTGTGACATTCTAAGTGGTTTATTATTGGTCACTGTTTGTTGAGAAGATTCATGTGGAATTTCTTCATTATGTGCCTCAGAAGTTTGTTGAGAATTTAAATCATTAGTGTTCTCAACAAAAGGTGTATCATCAGAATTTACATCTGTTGTTACTTCATTCTGAGTCACTATGCTTTGTTGCACAACGGCCTCAATTTGAGGTGTTGATGCTATAATCTGAGGTACAATATGATTAATTTGAACATTATTCTCTTGGATATCCGGTGTAATATTGGCCCGAATTTCCTTAAGATTGATCTCCCTTTCCTGTGAGCTCCCCAGACTTTATTTTTTTTAAGAATATTGCGTTCCTAGTTTCCACAAATTTAGTCACGCGGTTTGGGCTATAGAATTGGTACCCCTTAGACCTTTCTAGGTATCCAATGAAATGGCAACTCACAATCTTATGATCTACTTTCTTTTGATGTGGGTTGAATATTTTGGCCTCTACAGCGCAGGCCCACACACGCAAATATTTAACTGTTGGCTTTTTCCCAGTCCACAATTCATAAGGTGTTTTGGGAACCGACTTACTGGGGACTTTGCTAAGTATGTGGGCGGCTGTCTTAAGTGTTTCCATCCATATGTTCATAGGCAAAGTAGAATGACTGAGCATACTGCGTACCATATCCATAAGTGTATGATTACGATGCTCTGTCACTCCATTCTATTGTGGTTCTCCAGGCATAGAATATTGAGCAACTATTCCATGCTCTTGAAGATATTGTGCAAAGGGCCCAGGACTTTGTCCATAAGTAGTATGTCTCCCATAATATTCTTCTCCTTGATCTGATCTCACTACTTTTATCTTTGCATCATACTGATTTTCTACTCCAGCTTTGAAGATTCTAAACTTATCGAGTGATTCAGATCTTTCCTTAATGGGGAAAATATATCCATAATGGGAGTAGTCATCCGTGAAGGTTATAAACGAGTCATAACCATCAATAGATGCAACAGAGAATGGTCCACATATATCAGTGTGAATTATTTCTAATGGACTCATACTTCTAATAGCTCCTTTCTTAATTGTCTTAGTGAATTTACTCTTGATACAATCTAAGCAATGATCTGTATTTGATAAATCTAAGGGGTGAAGTATCTCTTCTTTAATGAGACGCTTCATTCTTCCCTAGAAATGTGGCCTAAATGACAGTGCCACAATTTCGAAGACATCTCATTTTCATTACAGTTATTTACAACATTCATTACTTTATCATCCAAAGAGAGTAAATAGAGCTTGCCTTGCACGATGGCAAGACCAATATCATTATTATTATATTTAATAATGCATTTGTTCTTAGCAAAATTACACTCATAACCGGTCTCAGTTAAAACCATTACAGAAATAAGGTTCCTCTTAATAGAGGGAGCATATAAAACATCGTAAAGTAAAAGATTAAAGTCGCTAGGAAGTCGAAGATGAAGTTCTCCAATAGTCCGGACTTCAATCTGAGCTCCATCAGCCACTTTTAGGATTCTGTCCCCTCTTTTTAGGGTCCTCACAGTACGGAATCCCTATAATGAATTAGCAACGTGCACGGTGGCACTTGAGTCAACCCACCATGTATCATGGGTAAAATCAACATAAAATGATTCATCAACATTAGAAGCAAAATCAACAAAACTATTACCATGTTTAATGAGCCAAGCTTTGAAGCCTGGACAGTCCCTCTGTGCATGGCCCTCCTCCTTGCAAAATTTGCACAGGAATGGTACAACTGGAGCTTGTGCCTTGCCCTTCTGGGCAGCCTGAGGGCCCTGATTTGCCTATGTGGGAGCTGAATTGGCCTTCTTCTTATTGTTGTTGTTGTTCCTCTGGGAGTTGCTGCTCTCCCTTTTATAGAACTTCCTTTTCCCACCAGCACTGTTGAGAAGGTTTAACTGTTCTTTTCTCTTATGCTTTTTAGCCTTTTAGCGTTCCTCCTCCTCAACAGAGTGAGAAATCAGCTTTGCTATGGTCTACTTATCCTTCTGAGTGTTGTAATTAATCTTGAACAGACCATAGTCAGGGGGCAATGAACTTATGATGAAATGGACTAAGAAACCATCAGAAATGGCCATGTCCATGGACTTAAGCTCATAAGCCATGGCAGACATTGTCACACCCTGATATTAGCCACACAAAAACTTTACCTAAAAAATACCCAAGAAAATAAATTTAAAAAGGCTAGAGGAATTAATTAAAGGTGTAAAATGCAAGATAATAAATTATCATGGCCAGGAATATTTTTCTTGTATTCTCTGTGCCAAAATACATTAACTGGATTTTTAGTGAAATTTTCAGAACACAGGAACTATTTTTAATAAATCAAAAACGCTTATCGGAATTAAATCATCCTGGAAAATCTTTTTCCATTTTCCTTTCTCTTTTTCTTCTGTTGGGCCGGCGGCCCGCTCCTGTGCCGGCCACTTTCTCCCCGCGCTGGACCGGCTCACCCCTTGCCCGTGCCCTTGCCCGCGCCCGCGCGCCTCCCGCTGACAAGCCGGGCATGCCTGTCAGCATCGTCTTCCTCCTTCGTCCGAATCGGGCGGAGGGGAAAATCCCCCAAGCCGTCCGATCCGGCGCCGCCTCCCACCTCCTCCCGCGCTCGCACTCGGTTCAAACGGGCGCGGACCGAGTCCGCCCCACCTCCCCGAGTTCCCCGGCGTCCACGCCCCCTCACTCCCACGAATCGCACGCACGATCTCCACGCCACCACTCTCTCTCCCGTGCGCAATTGGAGCCGTTCGGCCTCGATCTCTCCTGGCCAACTGCATAAAAAGCCCCTCCGCCCTCTCCTCCTTTTTTCCCCCAACACGCCGAGTTTCCCCATGCTCTAGATGAAGGAGTACGCTTAGGCTACGATAGCAGAAAATAAAAATTTCTACCGCGCACACCAGGACATCATGCGAAAGAAGGGATCATGGATCGTTACCACTAGACGCACAGTGCAGCGTAAGAAGAGTTGGAGAAGCCGGTCCAACCACGCGCGCGTCGAGGTGGTAGTGGAAGTAGTCGATCTCCGGCCGATCAACGCCACAATGAGCAGCGCCTCTACGGGTATCCACACGTCCGGGGCTGAAACACCGATCGCGAGTGTACTAGCACTCGTGAGCAGCTAGGGTTTGGCTTGGAAGGTGGCGGTAGGGTTTTGCTCGAGGCTAACAGAAAACACACGTGAAACTCCTCAGCCCCTCGCCTCCCTATATATAGACCTCCTTACTCGGGCCTCGTGGACCGAGGCCCAGTAAGAGTCTACTCGGATCTCTATCCGAATCGAGCCCATATTCGAATCACATTCGAATAAGTGTTCCAACCCATTAAGTGTGCGACCCTGTAGGTTCACGTATATTTTGTCGCGACCCAGAAACGCCTTTCTGGTCACCCTGTTAATAGCGGCCTCTAGCAAGGCATATTAGCCCCAAGATATACGTAAAGATCATATCGGCTGAACCTGTAATGTCCTTATGTACAAATCCCTTTGCCTCACGATATCGATTTAGCTCAAGGCGAGACTTGTGTCATCCTCTTAATAGCTCAATCACTCTCTCGATCCTGTGATGGATTACAAACTTGTGATTGACACCTCAATCACCGTAGCATGGCCATGCACTTCCATAATCCATTACATCGAGGGGCCCAGAGATATCTCTCCCATAAGAAGGGGCAAATTCTATCTTGATCACTCATATCCCACTACATGTTTCATAGCAAACCCGAAGACCACTTTTATGACTACCCAGTTACGGAGTAGTGTTTAGTAGTCCCAAAATAAGCTACTACGTATGTTGGGAACCATGATGATCTCAAGTGTAAGGACTCTACATAAACACTACTTAAGACTAACTGATGACACATGAAATCTCTGCAGTATCTCATGGCGGGTCTATCCAACATATGTTCACTAACATATGTCCATATTATCGATTTGGTATCTCCATACCATGATCCATAAGACATGATCATCAATCAATACATATGCTGATATTAGAATCATATTTGTTCCTCATATGATATATGATCAGGGATCATTTAGAAATAGCAACATTTGACATTAAGAGTCTCATGAATAAGTCACATACTCATTGATCAATAATGATAGTGTCTATTTCAAGGAACAAATCAATATATTATAAACATAGCATGTGATATATTTAATATCTCCATGTTGCCTCTTGGGCATATCACTAACACTAGAACCATTTCGACTCAAACTTCACCAGCAGCACCTCTCACCCTTCCTCTCCACGTTCCCATCGAGAAAGCCGATGGAATCCCCAAAGATCACCGGAGACAGAGCCATTTTCCCCACTGCCGAAGGTGTTCGACCGAGCTTGAGCTAGCTCCGGTGAGCTCCATCCTTTATAAGCCTCGGGAACATGATCTATACCTTCTGACCGTTCCATTTTTGTATTGCAAAACCCTAGGATCTTTGGCCAAAGACGCCATGCCGCCACCGTGCCCTGTCTTTGATCCGCAGCGCCGCCGCCGGCGTCGCCTCGCCGTTCCGACCGCCTTAGAGCAAGTCCGACCGTGTAACCGCGCCAGCTTTTTCGCCTCAGCACCAGGAGCAGGACGCCCCAAGAATCCCCCAAATCGGTGCAGCGAGGAGGGAGATCGACCGCCGTCTTCCTTGTCTCCGGCCGAGCTCCGCCGTGAGTGATTTGCCTCAACCGGTGAGCCTCAATCCGATTCCTTGCACTAGGACCATCTCCAGGAGGTCTCTAACCTATCCGGCACCTGAGCTAAGTCGCAGTACCCCGGGAGAAGGCCGATGACGTGAACTCGAAGGTTTCCGCCGCCGCCGGACCACGTTCGCTGTCGCCGTTGTTGTTCCAGCTTCACCAGGACCGACGTGACCTTCGGTAAGCACTCTGGTACCTCTGAGACGTATGCGCGTGTTTTGGCTTGGCCAGAAACCAACCGTAGCTTGATCGGTAACGCCACCCCGAACCGCTCCGCCGCTTGCGCCCCCACTATGCCTAGATCCGGCCACTGCCGGCGGCGAGACCACCACCGACAACTTCGCCTTGGTCCCCTCTTCACTTTACCTTTTGGCTGCGCCGTCTGAAATGCCGCCGTTCACCGTCGCCGTCGCCGCCGCCGGTAAGCTCGCCGCCTCCGATCTGCTTGCGCCTGCCCTGTTCTGTGCCGCTATCATGTGGGCCCGAGCTGGAGGAAAAGAAGAAAGAAGAAAGAAATAGGAAAATAATTAAAGGATTTAATTTACAACAGAAAAATATGTAAATTTTGTAAATCCATAACTTTCTCATTTTAACTCCTTTTTGAGTGAAACCAATTTTTGTAGTTCTGTAATTTTGTGAACTTTAATGCTGTGAGATAAAATAATACCACTTCTATACAGAAAATATCCATAAAATAATATGAAGCTATAATAACTTATTTTGTGCCTAGAAACTTGGAATATTTCTATAAAATCCATTATAACTCCTTTTGAGGTGAACCAAATTTCCTTGGATTCATAAAAATGTTCTCTTTAATTTTATAAAATAAAAAGTGAGAACTTCTGTATAGGATTTTTCTCTAAAAATGGAAATATCTATTATATACCTCTTTATAACCCAAAAGTTGATAAATTTCTAGAAAATTCATCCTAGCTGTTAAAAATATGGAACCAATTGTGTTTAACTCAGAAAATTGTAACCTTTGCTGTGGATAATTTGTATTTGACAAAACTACCTCCCAACATAAGCCTAAATAATTTCTAACCCTTTTCTTTTTACAAACTTGAGAATTTCACAACTAAATCATTTTAAATCAAATTTCAGTGAACCAAATTTAGTTGGAACCAGTAGGTTATGCTCTTTTATATAAAAATTCATGCCTTTATGAAATCTTAATAGAAAATGTCAGTTAACTATAATAACTTGAGGTTACAATATAAATAATTACAAAACTGCCATTTTCAGCCTTCCTATCTTGTTATTTTTGTGTCTCCCAATCCAGAGATGCAATTGACCTGGTTCTTTCTCCTAAAATCTTGTTAGGACATGCCCTACCTACTGTATTTATCTCAGATTTTATTGATCATTTTTGCATGAGCATATTTAATTGATTCTTATTTGCATATTCGCTTTTATCGGTAGATTTAGACAATTTGGAGTACGTGGAGCAAGAACCAGAGGTTGAGTGTGACCACTCGCTGCAGCAAGACAAGCATCTAAAGCAAGCATCTAAGTATATTGAACCTATATTTTCAATAAATTGTTTTGTTTGCGAAAGCAATATCTATATGCATGTTTCAGTCTTTTTAAAATGGGAAAAAGGGTAGAGTCAATATTACCCAATTGAATGCATTTCCGTTCCTTGATTGTTGATTCCATATTTATACCTTGTCACCCCTGGTTAAGGACTTTGGGATACTTTTATTTTATCGAATGCTTAGCCATGCTTAATTCTAGACTTAGAAAAATACGATAGATGGAGCTATCGGTTTAAAACTAGTTTAATACGAATGGATGGGTTAAAATCTGACAAGAATAACTTCTGATTAATAATTGAGAAAATGTTTGACTTGGACGGATGATAGGGCGATGACGGGGTGGTGTTTCCCTGATGCAAGTAGCTTCGTCTGGGTCGTTAAGGACTGAGCAGGTTGACGTCTATTCAAGCACCCTACGTACTTCCACACGCCAGGAATGGGACGGCTTAACTCAGTAGCACGGGAGGCTATGGCCATCTACGGCCGTCCGTCAGTCGTGAGGGGAGACCTTTGGAGGACCTCATTGCGAGCCTGCACTTGGCCGGAGGTGCCTCCCGCGACGGTGAGCCCGCCTTAGTTGCCACGCACGCACGCGACTAAGTCGTCGGGGGCCCAGACGTGGTTTAGGTGGTTGGGGCTAAGCGTGCAAAAGGTTCTGATGTGACCTCTAGTCCGCACTCAATGTGTAGAGTGTGGGTACTGACGGGTACAGATCAAACTAGAGTGTAGCCGTTTGGCTTCTATCACATCGTGTGGGTAAGATGTACACCTCTGATCAGAGTAAGAACTATTCGAATAGCTGTGTCCACAGTTACAGACGACCGCTTGATGTGTTAGTCAATTGTGTTAGCATCCAACTTGGGTTGTGTGGTTATATCATGACTTAGGATAGTCATGGATGGATGGGTTTATATAAAAGACTTTGATGTTAAATACGACTTGGTTTTAGTCATGGAAAAATGGTATGCTTGTGTAGCATATATATTTGGGCAATGGTGGCCCATGGATGATGATTAGAGCATGGTTTGTGCTCATGTTTACTTATATTTCAGAACTATAAGCTTGCTGTCTAAGAATTTCAGATTGCTATATTTTGCAAATGCTTATGTTTTAAATGTAGTACTTGCTCAATAAAATCAGCTTTATGCAAAATCAGATTGACATAGCCATACTCCTTGATGTAGAGACTAGCATTACTCCTTTGAACTATTATTATTGTATAAGTCTAGCTGAGTACTTGTGTACTCACGCTGCATCTTTCAGGTGAGGACAACGATGACATTGATGTGGTCTACCGTTATCCTGCCGAGGGTGGCGAGGATAATGTGTAGTTGAAGTTAAGTTCTATCCCCAGTCGGTTGCCCTGTGGTTGGGTATGGCACCACTGGTCTTATCCTTTATGTTGATATTCCGCTGCTATCTTTTGCGCTACTCTGTGATGTATCAGGGTGTGTAAACCCTCTATATAATATTTATAACCCTGCTATTCTTTTATCCATATTTAGAGTACTTGTGATGTTTATCAATTGCTTGCGATGAAAGTGTGAGGCTAATCGCTTTCCTGGGGACTAGCTGAACATGAGTATGAGTTGTGTAGAACTGAGATGGTTGGGGGATAGCTATGTGGTTCGAGTCCTCTGGGTACGTATCGTGTTTGGTCGCCACCATCGAGTGGTTTGACGGGCGTATGACGGGGAGGACTGGCAAGCTATCCTTATGATTATCTCTTTTATACACTTCTCGGTATTTTGGATGATTAGAACGGTAAATATTATGGCAAGGCTGTGATGAGGATGGATGTTTATTGCACTTAATTGGTTTTTATTCGAGATCCCATCCATCTAGATATTTCGCGTTGTTATAGTAATTACTCTCCATAATGCACTTCCGGGGTGCCCACAATACCGCCACCGCCATCACCTCCGCCGTGCCACACCACACCTCGGCCACCACTTCGTGGAAGCCAAAGCCCGCCGGACCGCCCCGCCCACACTGTTAACGCCAAAATTTGGCACGGTTCGCATTGGACTCGGTTAAGGAAGGAAATTGTGTCAGCCGATGGAAGCTAATCCAGAAGAAGCCGAATTCAGGAAGGAATCGTGAAGACCACAGTATGGCAGTTAATTACCTTATCTATTAATTAGGTAGTTTTGATAATTTTTAGGAAACCTGATCTCGTGTCCGATCAGGATTTGTTAGTTTTCCTTTTCTAGATAGGAAAGTTCTGTTTCGTGTCCGATCAGGACTGTGTCAACTCGGGGTATATATACGTATGCCCGGGTAGCTTGTAAATCATCACAACGATCAATAAACTTCGGCGCATCGCCACCCTTTCGACGGGTTCTTGCTTCTCGAGCGGGGCTGCATCAGTTAGGTCCGAACTCCTGCGAGAGGGTAAGACTCGTCACCCCTTCCCAGGTGTATCTGCTCTGTTTACGGCTGCATCGGTTCGGTTCAATCTCTTAGGCCGATCAGGTATACCACATCACACGTGCATAGTCTTCATCGGCTTACTGGGAGCGATTTATCATCAGTTTGTGCTGCATCGGTTGGGTCCGACCTACTAAACTGCTCGTGATAAATCGTTCCTGCTAGGTTGTTGGTTTCCATGCATGCGTCTATTGGAATGTATAGCCGATAAGATATCTTATTACATCACAGTTACATTAGGTCTATCGTCTCATCGAGGTTCTTTTATCATTATTAATCTGTGCTGCATCAGTTAGGTTTGAACTACTAGATTGGTAATGATAAGTTTATTCCTTGATGGGTCGATGGGTTTTATGCGATGTTCTATCGGAGCGCTTAGCCGATAGGTTATCTGTGATCACAGCCGATTGCGTCTTTGTTTTACACTATCATCGGCTTCCCAGCCGATACACATGTTCTATCAGTGATCGGCTAACTTATATTGCAATTCTTTTATGTACTACATAAAGCCGACTGCACTATATTCATTATTTTGCCTATCTACTATATCATCGGCCTCTAGCCGATGTCCAAGCGTTTATTTATCAATCGGCTGGCTTTTTATCTGTTTATATTATCATCGACTATATTATCGGTTTCTTAGCCGATGCGCAAGTATTGCTGACAGTCAGGCACGCGTACCCGGACACGAAGACCAACAAGGACCCGGACGCGAGCACGCCGAGGACGAGGGCCCGGGTACAGGCGTAGCCGATGTGCAAGCACTGTTGGCGCCATCGGCTAAAGGAGGACTCTATCGGCTTATCGGCCGATCGCTGCTGGTAGCCAGGCGCGGGTGCAAGCGAGAACCAGGGCACGGGCACAAACAAGCAGGCAAGTACCCGGACGCGGGCACGAAGACCTGGGCGCGGGCACAGAGATCCGGGCGCGGGCGCGAGGTCCCGGGCTCGGGCAACAGACGAAGACCCTATCGGCTTATCGGCCGATCGCTGCTGGTTAGTCCGGGCGCGGACACAGCGCGAGGGCCCGGGCAAGTCGGGCAGTCGGTTCAGGGGAATTCGGTACAGGAGCTATAGGCAATCGGTTGGAAGGAGTCTACATCAGTATGTCGGCCGATTGGGTTGTTGGCTAATATTTTCTATGTCCTTGTCAATTGCGGGGTCAAATTGACTGGCACGCCTACGAACCTCAATAATTTAGGACCTGCACTGGAGTGAAGCAAATCTCCCAGGCCTTCGCGTGTCTCTAGGCGCCGAACCAGATTGTCAGCAAGCTTTTTGGCATACCCGGCGGTTTTCGGCGTCAACACACACGCACGGTGAGTATCGGCCCTCCGCCTCCTCTCTGGCCGGTGATTCCCGCTGCGCTGCGTCTCCATTTTTCGCCTTAACTCCTCTTCCGTCCTCCTCATCCTCCAGGACGCCTCGGCAACCGCCTCTCGCCCGTTCCCCGCCGTCGGAGCTTCATTGCCGACGTCGTCCCGAAGCCGCCGCCGCTTTTTCATCACCACCGTCGTCTTCGCGACGTCGCTCGCCGTCGCGAGCCGCCGGTGAGAACCCCCCCTCTGTTTTCCCGTTCCATTCCACCCCTCCGTGTGGTCGCCAGCGCGCCGTCCTCCTCATCCTCCAGGACGCCTCGGCAACCGCCTCTCGCCCGTTCCCCGCCGTCGGAGCTTCATCACCGACGTCGTCCTGAAGCCGCCGCCGCTTTTTCATCGCCACCATCGTCTTCGCGACGTCGCTCGCCGTCGCGAGCCGCCGGTGAGAACCCCCCTTTGTTTTCCCGTTCCATTCCACCCCTCCGTGTGGTCGCCGCCGCGCCGGGTGGTCGCCGCCGGTGACCATCAGGTCGCGTGCACGCTGCCACCTCCCGCTCGGGACGGCTAGCTTCGGCCGCCGCTCCTCGAGGTCGTCCGATCTGCCGGGTGGCAGATCGGGGCTGCCCGCTCGCTCGCCCACGTGGTTGCCCGCGGTGGCGCCACGTTGGTGCGTCGCTCTCGGTCGTGGTGGACTTGGTTCCACCGTGCGCCCGCCTCTGTGCGCCATTGGCCAGTGGGGCCCGCTGGTCGGTGCCGCCTCTCCCTCCGGTGATGTCATTAATTCGGTTTAATGCGCAATAAATCACCTGTTAATTATATGTACACTAAAAATAGCAGTAAAACTTCAATAAATTATAACTAATTCATACGAACTCCGATTAAATCCATTCAAATTTCATTAAATCCAGAAAAATGCCAAGAATCCATTAAAAATACTTTCAGCCCATGTTTGATTGCCCCCATGTACTGTTTTTTTTAATTGTTTATGCATTGTCTTTGTTGTAGAATCCGACGCCGGTAATTCTCCCGCGTTATTTCGAGATCGTAGCAGAGTACCTTGAGCCGGAGCATGGCAAGTCGCACTGTTACTTTGATCACTTTGTACCTATTTTCGCTAAATTGCTTTGTTACTCAAATAAACTGTATTATTTAATATTTCATGTGGGTGGTTATACCTATGCAATGTTAGGCTTAGCCATAGTTTTGGAAACCTAACCCTTGTCACCGCTGAAGGGTAATAATGTGATTAGATTTACAGTTCTTAGGATGCTTAGCCATGCTTAGCAACCTAGCTCACATGGGAATTAAATATTATTCTTTTTAATATGATTCGACTCCATGTCGCAAAAGCTGAAACTTTGGATAGCTATGTTTAAATTATTAAAACTGACCTAAATGGTGGCTGTAGGGTGTATGGTTTGCTTGTCACACCCATGGCAATTAAGGACCGGTTCGCGGAACCACTGGGCAACTTCCCATACTTTCCACAAGCCAGCGGTGCGGCAACGGCTGGGCTTGAAGCATTTCTTCTCCCTCTCCTAGGCACCGAAGAAGAGGTGAGCGGGATGGAGTTGGGTCGGACCCAGAAGGTAGGCACTTGATCGCTGCCGGATTCACCGTGGCGCAAGGGGTAGCCTGACCCACCCACCCCCCCCCCCCCCCCCCCCCCCCCCCCCCAACCCCCCCCCCCCCCCCCCCACCCACCCCCCCCCCCCCCCCCCCCCCCCCCCCCCCCCCCCCCCCCCCCGCCTGGCTGCATGCCCTGTCGGTAGGTGCAAACCTCAGCGGTGTGTGGATGGTTAGGGACGGGTTCTGGTGAACGTCCATGTCACAGACCCTCTCACGCGGACATTCGTGGTGATGTACTGGCACACGGAACGTGATGTGGGGCTGTGTCTTGTGGGTACAATTGGTACACCTCTGATCAAGAGTAAAACTATTCGAATGCCGCGCCTGCGGTTATGGCACATGGCCAAGACTCATCGTGATTAGTCTCACCCTAGATAATTAATCCGATTTTATCAAACTGGTGTTTGATGGAAGGTGTTGAGTCGGTCGACTGTGGATGAGTTGACCGGGGTAACCGATTAGCGTGGTGTAACGCTAGTTGGGGAGATGCTGGTGAGGTGGTGTAAACTCTCATCAGTGACGCCTGGTCCCAAGAGGGCGGTCATGGTTGTAACTTCCATCAGCACAGCCTGCGTCAACGTGGACAACCTTTAGCGTTGATTGGGAAAAGTTGGTCAGCCGTGGTTGTAATCGTGTCCAGTGGTGACTGGTTAATTGGTGTTAGCGTTACATATCAGTCCGAGGGTAACGTGGATTGTGGGTGTAACGGTACCCGGAGGTGTCTGGGACGTGAACGTGGTGTAGCGTTTCTATGGGTGCCATGGGCCCCGGGTACCTCATGACAAGCATACGGCCACTCGGATAGAGGATGGGCCTAGCCTTATAATTAGAGATATAGCTAGATTCGGCAGGCTTCGCCTTGTATAGAAAGAATTATACAGTCCTAGTCGGTGCGTATATCTCTAAGGGAGATCTCCTAGTCTAATCCGATGGAACTCCTACCTTGTAAACCCTGCCCCAGTATAAAGGGGAGGCAGGGCGCCCCATGAGGGCAGGTTGAGTTGGTTTACCAGAATCACCACCACAAATCCTCAAAGGAATAACACCACAACTGGACGTAGGGTTTACCTCGCATTGAGGGCCTGAACCAGTATAAAAAATCTCCTTGTGTTCCTTTGCAAATCCACCGAGTTACATCCCGACTAGCCCCATATATTTATTGCGGTGTAAACATCGCACAGTTGGCGCGCCAGGTAGGGGCTCGGCGAGATCTACATCTACTAAAGCTCGATGATCCAGCAACCGGAGTCGACGCTCAACGCGACAAATTCTTTCCACTGTGACACGATCACATTCGGAAGCCTCGACTTCGTCGCCGACCAGATCGGCAATCTCACCTTTGCCGACACGGATCCCGATCCAACCGGCGCAGGAACCAGCCGACTCCGCCGCCAGTCGGCCTACACGATGCAATTGCAGCAATCTCTCACGACATGCTGCGCACGATCTCCCATCACCCAAGTCCAGGGACAACTCTTTCTTTCGGTGTTCGACTATGGACTCGGTTTTGAGCCAGCCGAGATCGGGCCAAAAAAGGAAGAGATCGTCAATTTCCCGTTCGGACTCGGCGACGCCGCGGATATCTACAATCTACATCCGACGCGGCAAACCCGATCCTCTAGAGTTTGACTCGGATACGGCCCCGAGCTGCTCGAGATCGGATCTAGGGAGGTCGGAGTTGTAATCACCCCCATCAACTGTTCCGACTACGACTCTCAGTCGGACTACGACTCCCAATCGGATTCCGACTCTAAGTCGGACAGCAGTTCGGCAAGCTTCTTCCCGCCACGAGAAATCTTCATGGCATCCAAAGGCTCTACTCCTACTCTGGAATTACGCCGACTACACGAACAACAAGAGGAGGAGGCCTTGCTGCGACTGCAAGAACAATAGGAGGAAGAAGCAAGACACCTGCACGCCCGCCACGACGGCCTACGTAGGGCTGGGCAAACCGCTCAAGCAACAAACCCTCCAAACAAAGTCGGCGACCACGACATCTCATCACGCCACAACAGAACATCGTGGCCGCCGCAACCCTACTGGACACGGTCCAGCTTGGGCTTGATCACCAGGCCACCCCGACGATCGCAAGGATAAAAGCCCTGCTTACCGCTGCTGCATGTCAGCAGCACCAACAGTCGGGTGATACCCTATACCGACCAACCGAGTCGACATTCCCAACGCAGTCTCATCTACCTCAAGGCGACGCGAGCGGCTGGCTCCAGTCAGCTGCATACGGAGCACGTCAGACGTCACTTGGCCAGCCCCAACGACAACCGGCGACGTCAAAGCAACCGTCGGGATGATCAGGACCTTCGAGGCCGACAACGACGTGATCTTCGGCAGGACATCAACGCTCGACACCGCGACGAGAAGGATGCATGAAGCAATGCCAACCGGAAGACAAAGAACGAGCGTTTTCGGCCTCCACCACGAGCGGTTTCGCCGCCAGTAGTCAGGGTCGGAGTCCTCATGAACATGAAGGAGTATCGGCCTTCACCCAGGAGCTACAACAGGCCGACTGGCCATCGGGTTTCAAGCCTACAGGAGCGGTCGAAAAATACCGACGGCAAGACCATCCCGAGTCTTGGCTCACGGTCTATACTACGGCAATCCGAGCAGCTGGGGAAAATCACAAAGTCATGGCTAACTACCTCCCAGTCGCTTTAGCTGACTCAGCGAGGACATGGCTAACAGGACTTCCCAAGCAATCAATCAGCTCCTGGGGAGAACTCCGAGAACGCTTTATCGCCAACTTCCAGGGGACATATGAGAGGCCATCTTCCGAGTACGACTTATATCAGTTGCATCAAAGGAAGAACGAGTCTCTTCGTGACTTCATCAAGAGGTTCTCTCAGAAGAAAAATTCAATCCCGAACATCGAGGACGAGGTCGTCATCACCGCCTTTCGAAAAGGAGTCTCAAAGACACCTCGGTTCATCGACAAATCACTCGGAAAGCCTCCCAACTCTGTCAAGGCTCTATTCGACATGGCGAACAAATACGCCGACTCAGCCCACGCTGTGCTGAGGCCCTTGAAGATAAAAGAACATCCTGACAGAAGAAGTGGAGGGCACCAACGACGCGTCCCGACTAAAGCGACGGAAATCGCAAATGCAAGTCAGACGGCTTCATTGTGGCAGCCCACGGTCACAATCGTCTTCCACTTTCAACAACTGAAGATATCAGAACAACAAGTGACATGCTCAGGGGCTCACAAGCTCAAACGCAAGGATGGCATCCCACTCCGAAATACGAAACAGCTAAGTCGCTTCCTGATAAAATATTTCTTCACTCGCCTTGCCAATGCCGCTTACACCTAATAAGTGCACAAGCTGCACTCTTCTCTGTTTTGCTCTTAAATGATTGCAAAAGTACTCAGTAGCATAAATCCTAATCCGCGAAACTTTGCTCCATGAAAGACGAACTCAAGTCACCCAAAACGCGTGTCTGGGAAAGAGCCATGAAGCCAACTCCCGACGCTACGGGGGCTATGACTAGTCGGGTAGAGTGCGTTAAACGTAAGGGGTCAACTACTCCGGGGAAATTAATATCAAAGAGAGCGAAGAAGAACATGAATTTACATATATTATAATACATTTTATTCGGATTGATTGTTTTCGATCATCAGATGCTACTCATCCGATATCTTTATATTGCAGGGCCAGCTCCGGATACGCGTACAGGAACTCAGGGCCTGCGAGCCTATCTCCTACGCTCTGGGGGCTGGACAGTCTGCCAAAGTTACACTCGGATTGCTCCATGAGGGCTACTTTACCGCAGTACTTACGCCAGTCGGGACGGTCCATCGTTCCCCTTACGCTCCATGTGAGCTGACAAACCGACTTCCGGCACTAGTCGGGGTCGCGTATCACACATCGGCTGGGTGAGGCTACGCCCCCATGAGGGTTGCTAGCCGAAATCCTATGCCTTAATGCAAGCGTTCGCGCGTACCTCGCTCTGGCTTTATGCTGACATGCATGTTGGAAGAGTCTAAACTTTTGAGTAAGTGCACTACTCGGCGAGAGACTATAAATTTCTCATGCCCGTCTGACATGCATCGGAGGAGAGTTCAACTTTCGAAGGATACTACTCTGAAAGACTATAAACATCTTCCAGCTGACGAGCTGAAGAGTCTAACTTTCCGCAAAGGGACAGAACCGCCAGTCGGAAAGACAAACACACACATTTATCCAACGACATGAAGCTGGACGATCATAATTTGAGTAATATATTACTGGGAAAGACTATAGAATAATCACATCACGAAAGAACGATAAAAAAGACACCGTACCACAGCACCGGGACATGCATAGCCGCAGCAGTCTGCACATTTTCGGACTAGAATAATCAATACACTGTAAACAGCCGTAAAATAACACACCTATCACAGACTGACATAGACGCTGAAGAGTCCCATATGCGAGTACAGCATCACTGACCTCGGGCCAAGACTATAAACATACATCCGCACTGAACATGAAGTCGCGAAGACCTACATACGATAGGTTCACCTGCTCAGGCAAAGACTATAATTAATTCCGCGTGACACCTGGGATACCGCCCAACGAAATAACAAGTCTCACAGAACCAGTCAGTTCTACTCGGAAGACTACAAGGTAAGATCTAACTATAACATGTTCTCAATTCGTTTCCAACAACCTAAAGACACAAGTCGGCCGCTACACCTAAGAGAAGTCAGCGCGACTAATACGCAGACACTATTGCCAACATCTACATCGAGCCCTTTCAGTAGCCCGTCGAGCTGACAGCTGAAACAGTGACCAGCAGGACCGGGAGAAGCAGCACTCAACGAAAGACATCACAAGTGGAGCAATACGCACTGCGGGAAACCGTCACCGTGGAGGATGAGCACTTTGCATCAGTGTGACTCAACTATGAATGGTGCTCGGGACATTGATACCTGTGACAACAAACAAACAAAAGAATGCCATGGGACACCGCCGAACAGGTACCTCATACAAACACTATGGGACCCCCAGATCAAGGGCATGGACCTGAAGGCCGTAACCTAAAATTAAGAATGATAGACCTGAGACTCGCAGCGGCTTCGCGCTGTATAGAAAGAGGAATAAGACCACAAAGGTCTGAGTTCGGTTACATATATTCGTCGCTAAGGCGAAGATCTTGAGTCGTAATCGAACATAGACTCACCGTGTACACCCTGGTCCCAGATAGTATAAGGGAGGGCAGGGCGCCCCATGAGGGCAGGATAGTGGTCACCAGAATCACCACCACAAATCCTCAACAGAAATAACACCACAACTGGACGTAGGGTATTAAACCTCGCATTGAGGGCCCTGAAACCAGTTATAAAATCTCCTTTGTTCCTTTGCAATCACCGAGTTAACATCCGAACTAGCCCCATGATATTATTGCCGCGTGTAAACATACGCACACTTCATCAGTGGAGCTGGTTGACGTGGTAGCCGTCAATCAGTGGAATGGTTGGGCCTGGATTAACGTGGGTAACGTTAAATCAGTGGAGACATTAAGGAATATGCGCTTAAATTAGTCAACTTTTTACTGTTTTGCGAACTACTACTGTCTGCAACTGGCTTTTATGCAAAACCAAAAAACCCCTATCCCATCTTGTTTACCCTGTGGCATATGCATAATTGTGAGGGTGTGATGTTGTTGATACTGTGGCGTGGGTACTCAGCCTTGCTCCAAGTTTCCCCCAGTGTTGTGAGAACGGTCAGATGAAGACATTCTGAGGAATAGAAGCAAGTCCGCCGGTCAGTGCATTGGGAAAGTGGACGCGATGCGATAAGGACCCGCGAGTTTATAAAGACTATCAATTACCCTCTTCCGGACCCTCAGTATTATTTAATATAATTTAACTGGAATTGTAACGAGCCCGTCTGTATCGCAAACTTTGATTGTGTACCCCTGGCTTTTGAAGAGCGGACAATAATTAACTTCCAACAATTACATGTTCGAATGTCGGTAAAAAACACACACGGAAACAACATTTCGCTGACATTTCTGGGCTTACAGACATCTCCATGATATGTTTCTAATGCCACCTTCTACCATTTATAGGAGACATCTGTCCATACATTTGCGATAAAGTCGTAACGCACAGTTATAAGAGTCTATCAAGAGCAACGTCTGAAAGTTCTCATCATGTGAGCTCAAGGAAATGTCCCTACATCACTGGTGTCGGGGCGATAAAACCCCGACCGCGGGGGAATCGTGAGACCCCCCTTTTGAATTCGGCCAGGGGGAGTTGTTTCATCGAGGCGAAAAGTCGAGTTCAGACGGAACTCGCCTGGCGCCCGGAACAGGGCGGCCCGAGCGGGAGGCGCGAGAGTCCGGACCTGTCGATCGCGGTCCGGACCGTGCCGAACCCTTGAAGATCACACGGGAAAGAGACAGGAGGCGCATTAGACAGTTCGGGACCGCTCGAAGCGTAAATACCCTACTCCTGTGTGGTTATGCCTCTGTGGCGCGTTAATATGGGTGAGTTCTACAGGGCTGTTCCCGGCGGAGCTCAGGAGCCTGGTGCCGAGGAAGGCGAGGAGTGTTGGCAAGCCGACACTAGAACAGAGTATTCTTGCCAATCTTCCTGCCTCCTCCCTCCCCCGTTCGGCTGGATCTCCTTATAGCATCAGGGGAGGTCCACAGTGCCAAAACCCGCAGGAGAGATCTTCCCGCCGAGAGTTCTCCAGTGCTCTTGTTTTGCCTGGCCACCCTCCACGCCGGAGTTGAAAGGACGTCTAGTCGCCCCTGTCCGCCATGCATCACCCACGCCGGAGTTGGCTGCAGCACGGCGCGGAGTAGGTCCCATCGTGGAGCAGACCGCTGGCAGGCGGCTAAAGTCGTTGCGAATGTGAACCGCAATGAACTTGCCATAGCCTGCAAGAAAGGAGCTCTCTCAGTCAAAAAAGTCTACTGACTGCTCAGGGTCTCGTGCGGGTGGAACAGGGGTGGACGCGAGCCTGTCACCACGCCGATCGGCTCACCATAAATGCGGTGGTTGGTGATGGCCAGCTCGAGCCAGGCTCCGCGCATCCGGAGCGGCGCAACCGACGCGCGGTCGCGTGGAGCGCAAACACGAGAAGGCAACAAAACAAAACAAGCCGAGCGCACCCAAAGAGCCCCACAGGCGCAGCGCCCACAGCCATACAACAGCGACTAGAGAAACGACAGCACATGGCCAGTTGTTTTTGG
>RYFJ01004537.1:0-24989 GCA_003991445.1 Oryza meyeriana var. granulata | reverse complement strand
GCCCAACTTTGTTCTAGCCGTTGGGAGGTCATTCCACTTCATTTCAACTATCCACACCTAGCCTCTCTACAGTCCTTTGAGCTCGTCCTACTAGTTCTAGTGCATGCCTTTGTGATTCTTGTGAGGATCTAGTGGGAAATTGAGTTGAATTTTTATTGAGTGGAAGCTAGGAGGATTCTTGTGCACTTGAGGAGGAGCGGATGGCTGCTTGGAGTATTTCTTCTTGCAGGAAACTCCTAGATGGTTGGTGTCGCTCTGCGAGCTTCTCAGTTGTGAACTGTCCCGGGAAAGTTTGTGAAGTTTAACCTCACTCCACAAGGAAGAGGTAAATTCCTAGTGGATACCAGTTGTATCTTCGCGTGGTCGCTTGGTGAGGCAAGGGTCTGATCAAGAACCCGGCTCTTTTGGAGCTCCTACGGAGACGTAGGATCTTTGTGATCTGAATTTCGGGAAAAAAATCTTTGTGTCTCCGTTGTACTTTCTCTTTATTGCTCATTTTGTCCTCTTTACTTGCTGCATTTACGTCTCGTACTCACTATTACTTGCACTATCACTTGATCTCTGTCAAATTTATCTATTATTGAGTGTCTTGGTAGAGTCAAATATCCAGGGTCGGAACCTCCGGCGTTCTTGGATGGACCTCCGACCTAACCCTCTCGGCAGCGCCAAGATGAGCCGTCGGAGCCTCGCTACGTAGATTAATTCTACCTGCTGCATTTGAGAATTTTTTCAAGAACGCCAATTTCACCCTGCTAGGCGACATTCTAATGAGCTTTTAGTTTTGTCCTTTTTTTTGTCCGATGCCCCGTTGCTTCATTGCACGGTTTGGCCCATTTTCAGCCGGCCCGTCCTCGCGGGGGGCGAAGATTATTAGGGGAGCGACTAGCGCGAGGCATTGCTGGATGCGATCAAACCAGCACTAAAGCACCGGATCCATTAGACTCTGAAGTTAAGCGTGCTTGGGTGAGAGTATACTATGGATTTGGGTGACTCCTAGGAAGTTCTCGTGTTGCATCCCTAACTTTTGGCCGTTTTCGTCGCTCATTTTGTCCTTTTTGCTGATTGCATCCCGTTGCACGATTTGGCCATTTCTCCGGCCTGTCCTTGTGGGGGGCGAAGATAGGGTAGCAGCGGGGCGAGGCATGTCCGACTGCGAATCTATACTAGCACTTTAAGCACAGATCCATCAAAACTCTGAGGAGTTTAAGCGTGCTTGGCGAGAGCAGTACTCCGGGATAAGGTCACATTGGGTGACCTCTTCTGGGAAGTCTCTCGTGTTGCATTCCTGACTTTTGCCGTTTTGTCCTTTTTTCCAATGCCCGTTGCACGGTTTGGGTCCCATTTTCGCTGGCCGTCCTCGCGTGGGGCAACATAAGGGGAGCGGCGACGCGGGATATGTTCGAATGTGTGTCATACCAATGCACTAAATCACCGAATCCATCATGAACTCTGAAGTTAAGCGTGCTTAAGCTGAGAGTTAAGTAGGTAGGATGAGTGACGCTCACTGAAGTCTTGTGTTGTAATCCCTGATTTTGGCCTGTTTCCGGTCGCTCATTTTTGTCCTTTTTGCTCGATGCCTCTGTTGCACGGTTTGGCCCTATTTTTTCTACGGCCGTCCAACGGTGGCGAGGATAGGGGCGTGCGGCGCGAGGCATGTCGGATGCGATCATAGCACTAAAGCAGACCGGAGTCATCCTTGTTTGCTGTTTTTCGTCGCTCGTCTTTGTCTTCTTTTTTGCCGATGCCCGTTGCACAGTTTTTGGGCCAATTTTTTTTTTTGGCGCCCCGCCCGAATCGGTTCTTCTGTTCGCAGCGGGCGAAGTATAATGGGAGAAGCGGACGAGGCAGTCGGTGTATACAACCACACTAAGACCGTATTCGCATTAGAACTTTTGAAGTTATGTGTGCTTGGGGCGAGAGTAGTACTAGGATGGGTGACCTCCTCTGAGAAGTCCTCTGTCGTTTTATCCTTTTTTTGCCGATGCCTCGTTGCAACGGTTTTGGCTGCCTTTTCGGCCGAACCATCCTCGGCGTGGGGCGAACATCAGGGGAGCCGCGGACGGCATGGTCGAATGGGGGTGTTCATACAGCACTAAAGCACAAGTGCGATCCATAGAACTTTGAAGTTAAGTCCGTGCTTGGATGAGAGTAGTACTAAGATGGGGACCCTGCCTGGGAAGTCCTCATGTTGCAATCTTGGCTTTGCCGTTTCCATGCTTCGTTTTGTTCGTTTGTCACTTTCAGCACCGTCTGTGTGCATGGTTTGGCCCATTTTCACCAGCGTCGCCTTGGGGTGCGGGGCGAAGATAAGCGGGGCGGTTGGCGGCGGGGTCATGTTGGATGCGATTCATACCCAGCAACTAAAGCACAGATCCCATCCCGAACTCCGAGAAGTTAAGCGTGCTTGGGCGAGACTAGTACTTTAGGATGGGTGACCTCTTGGGATGTCCTCCAGTGTTGCATCCAGACTTTTGCGTTTTGTCCCTTTCAGGCCCCGTTCGTTTCACGGTTTGGCCCATTTCGCCGACCGTCCTCGCGTGGGGCGAACATAAGGGGAGAGGCGACGCAGGCATGTTGAATGTGTTCATACAGCACTAAAGCACTGAATCCCATCGGAATTTCGAAGTTAAGCATGCTTGGGCGAGAGTAGTACTAGGATGAGTGACCTCCTGGGAAGTCCTTTGTTGCAAATTCCTGACTTTTGCCGTTTCTCGTCGCTGTCTTTTTTGCCAACAGCCCACGTCCACACGGTTTGGCCCATTTTCGCCGGTCATCCACTGGGGGGGGGCGAAGATAAGGGGAGTGGTGGCGTGAGGCATGTCGGATGCGATCATAGCACTAAAGCAACGGATCATCCTGCTTTCGCCTATTGTTGTCGCTCATTTTGGTCCTTTTTTGGCCGATGTCCTGTTGGGCAACGCACCGTTGGCCATTTCGTCGGCGTCCTGGTGCGCGGGGGGCGAAGAAAAGGAGAGCGGTGGCCCAAGGTATATATCAGATGCGATGCGATACTTAGTACTAAAGCACCAGATCCTATCAGAACTCCGAAGTTAAGCGTGCTTGGGTGAGAGCAGTACTAGGATGGGTGACATCCTAGGAAGTCCTCGTGTTGCATCGCCGATGCCCCGTTGCACGGTTTGGCCCATTCGGCGAGAGTAGTACTAGGATGGGTGACCTCTTGGGAAGTCTCATGTTGCATCCATGACTTTTGCCGTCTTCTCGTCGCTCGTTTTGTCCTTTTTTGCCGTTTCCACGTCGTTGTTTTGTCCTTTCTTGCCGATGCCTTCCGTTGCAAGCTGTTTGGCCCATTTTCGCTGGCCGTCCTCGGGGGGGCGAAGATAAGGAGGCGCGCGGCACGTGGCATGTCGGATGCGATCATACCAGCACTCAAGCACCGGATTCCATCAGAACTCCGAAGTTAAGCGTGCTTGGGCGAGAGTTGTTCTAGGATAGGTGACCTCTTGGGAGATGGGTATTTTGCATCCCCTAAACTTTTTGCCCTTTTTGTCGCTCATTTTGTATTTTTGCTGGCGAGCCTTTCCGATGCACGGTTTGGCCCATTTTCACCAGACATCCTTGCGGGGGGCGAAGAAAAGGTGAGCGGCTCTGCGAGGCATTTATCGGATGCGATCATGGGTGACTTCCTGGGAAGTCCTTGTCTTACATCCCTGACTTTTGCCGTTTCCGTCACACATTTTGTCCTTTTTTGCCGACGCTTTTTTCCGTTGCACGGTTTGGCCCATTTTTGCTGCCGTCCACGTGGGGGGGAGAAAAGGGGAGCGGTGGCGGATTGGCATGTCGGATGCGATCTTTATAGCACTAAAGCACCGGATCATCCTGACTTTGGCCGTTTCCAACGCTCCATTTTATCCTTTTTTGCCGATGCTTTCGTCCTGCGCGGTTTGGCCCATTTTTCGTCGGCTGTCGTCCTCGGCGGGCGATTGTAAGATAAGGAGAGCGGTGGGCGGCGCGAGGCATTCTGTTGGATGCGATCATACCAGCACTAAAGCACCGAATCCTGTCAGAACTCCGAAGTTAAGCGTGCTTGGGCAAGATTAGTACTAGGATGGGTGACCTCCTAGGAAGTCCTTCTGTTGAATCCCTGACTTTGCCGTTTCCATTTGCTCGGTTGTCCTTTTTGCGAGCCTTCCGATCGCTTCTCTCGTTGCACGGTTCGACCTATTTCGCCGGCCGTCCCGCTGGGTGAAGATAAGGGAGCGGCGGCGTGAGGCATGTCGGATGCGATCATACCTGAGCACTAAAACACCGGATCCCATCAAAAACTCCGAAGTTAAGCGTTACGTGGGCGAGATATACTAGGATGGGTGACCTCCTTGGAAGAGTCCTCATGTTGCATCATCGATGCCCCATTGCAGGTTTGGCCTATTTTGCCGGCCGTCTCGCTGGGGGCGAAGATAAGGGGAGCAACGGCGCGAGGCATGTCGGAAGCGATCATACTAGCACTAAAGTACTAGATCCCATCAGAACTCCGAAGTTAAGCATGCTTCGGCAACCATTTTCGTCGACCGTCCTCGCGGGGGGCAAAGATAAGGGGAGCAGTGGCGCAAGGCTTGTCGGATGTGATCATACCAACACTAAAGCACTAGATCCCATCAGAACTCCGAAGTTAAGCATGCTTTGGAGAGAGTAGTACTAGGATGGGTGACCTTCTGGGAAGTTCTTGTGTTGCATCCATGACTTTGCCATTTCCGTCGCTTGTTTTGTCCTTTATTGCTGATGCCCGGTTGCATGGTTTGGCCCATTTTCGCTGGCCATCCTCGTGGGGGGCGAAGATAAGGGGAGCGGTGCTGCAAGGCATGTCGGATGCAATCATACCAGCACTCAAGCATCAGATTCCTTCAGAACTCCAAAGTTAAGCGTGCTTGGGCGAGAGTTGTACTAGGATGGGTGACCTCCTGGGAGATCCTCGTGTTGCATCTTGACTTTTGCCGTTGTTGTGCTCATTTTGTCTTTTTTGCCGATGCCCCATTGCACGGTTTGACCCATTTTTGCCGGCCATCCTCGCGGGGGGCGAAGAAAAGGAGAGCGGCTCCGCGAGGCATCCATCGGATACGATCATACCAACACTAAAGCACCGGATCCCATCAGAACTCCGAAGTTAAGCGTGCTTGGACTAAAGCAGTACTGGAGGATGGTGACCTGGGAATCTCGTCTTGCATCCCTGACTGTTTTTTGCTCGTTTTGCATGTACCAGATCATCTCTGGTTTTGCCGTTTCTGTCGCTCATTTGTCCTTTTTTGCGATGCCTGTTACCCGTTGCACGGTTTGTGCCCATTGTTCGCTGCCGTCTTTTTCCTTTGATGTGAACGTGGGTGTCCCTATCTTTCGATGAAAGAGGATAAGTCGATTTGGATGGAGCGACGTTGGCGATCACTATAACCGTCCAGGGACGTTGTGCCTTAGCTCAATTCGTTACACCAACTCTAGAGACTGTTCGCAATCTCGACGGATGCGCGATCAGCCCAACCTCAAGGGTAACTGTTCCTGTAAGCCATCGAGAACTAGCCAAGAACAAGATGAACAAGCAACTCAATTTATAAATAAAAATGGTTTTTAAGGTTTACTCAAGAGAACAAACAATGAGGTTTCCGAAGCTGTTGGGAGGCAAATACCTGGTGATCTAACCGATCATAGGATTACACGGTAAAGTAGCGACGCTAACTATTTGTGGCAGCTCTAAAGTTATAATAGGATGGGAGGACGACCACAGGGGTGTTGGGGTCGTTCCCCAACCCTAGGACACGTCCCTAATGGACCCAACTTGATACATGGGCTTTCGGCCCAAAAACGGTGATGCAGCACCTTAAATAGGAAAATATCTCGTCACTAAAATAATGATTGCAGATGATTCCGAGTAGATATGAGCATGAATCTAGATTCGTTGGAAAGTAGACTTGATAAGCTTTCCGTCAGGAAGTACTAGAACTCCCAAATAAGAGTTCGTATGAAGTCATGGCGGCCGTCTCAAGTTGGTGCTGTCCTACAGTCCGAATCCAGCCTGCGCGAATCCCTTTGCTTGTTGATCTCCTTCATCATTCCTGAGCAACAACAACATGCGTGGATCTCCATGGTCTACATAAGTTGTAGACAAACTCAGAAATGAACTCACCTGATAATAAAGCTGACGTGCACGAGCGCGCGTAAGCGGTGGCGTAGGTGTGGACATATTGATGGTGTTGATGTCCTCATCATCCCCCCCAACTTGCATTTGAGTCGTCCTCGACTCAAGCTCATCTTCTTCGCCCAAATATGGCTTCAAATCTACAATGTTAAATATGGGACTAACCCCAAAATCTGCAGGCAGATCAAGCTTATATGCATTCTCATTAATCTTCTTTATCACTTTAAAAGGTCCATCAGCTGTAGGCATCAATTTAGACTTTCTTAAATCAGGAAACCTATCCTTTCTCAAATGCAACCAAACCAAATCTTCGGGTTTAAAATTTAATTGCCTTCTACCTTTATCACCAGCGACCTTGTACTTAGCATTCATGCGCTCTATGTTTTCTTTGGTGGTCTCATGCAGTTTTAACATCAACTCAGCACGTTGCTTAGCATCAAAATTCAATTTTTCAGAAGATGGCAAAGGCAACAAATCAATTGGAGCGTGAGGCACCAACCCATAAACAATCTCAAACGGACACATCTTTGTAGTAGAATGCAGCGAACGATTATAGGCAAATTTAATATGAGGTAAACAATCTTCCCACATTTAATATTCTTCTTCAAAACTGCCCGTATCATCGATTTTATGACATGGTATGAAGTGTGCCATTTTAGAAAATCTATCCATAACAATAAAGATGCTATCATGCCCCTTCTTAGTCCTCGGCAAACCCAACACAAAGTTCATGGAAATGTCTTTCCAAAGAACGCTAGGTACGGGTAAAGGCATATACAAACCATGTGGATTTAATCGTGACTTAGCCTTTTGACAAGTAATGCAGCGAGAAACAAACCTCCCCACGTCCCTTCTCATCTTTGGCCAAAGAAATGACTCGCAAGAACGCCTTCCGTCTTCTTTGCTCCAAAATGCCCCATCAGCCCGCCTCCATGCGCTTCTTGTAGCAACAACAAATGAACGGAGCCAGCTGGAATGCATAGCTTGTTAGCGTGAAACACAAACCCATCATTAAGGACAAATTTATTCCATGTTTTACCATCCTTACAATACAACAACACATCTCAAAAATCAGCATCATGCACATATTGGTCCTTAATTGTGTCTAATCCAAAGATTTTATAGTCAAGTTGTGTTAATAAGGTATACCTCCTAGACAAAGCATCAGCAATGATATTCTCTTTCCCCTTCTTATGTTTTATGACATAAGGAAAAGACTCAATAAATTCAACCCACTTAGCATGTCTACGGTTCAATTTACTTTGACTACGAATATGCTTCAAATGTTCATGATCAGAATGTATAACAAACTCTTTGGGCCACAGATAATGTTGCCAAGTTTCTAAAGATCGAACTAAATCATATAAATTTCTTAGGCACCAAAATCACTAGAACAACACATGGACTAAGAGACTCGCGTACGTACCCCTTGTCAAGCAATTCTTGAACTTGACACAGAATCTCCTTTGTTTCATCCGGATTGGTCCTGTATGGCGCACGGTTGGGTAGGGAAGCTCTAGGAATCAGATCGATTTGATGCTCAATCCCACGCATTGGTGGCAGCCCTGGCGGTATCTCCGTTGGAAAAACATCCTCATACTCCTGCAAAAGGTTAGTGACCGCAGGAGGAAAAGAGAAGGGTATATCCTCAAATGAAAATAATGCCTCCTTGCATACCAAAGCATAGCAAACAACATTACTTGTATCCAAATAGACAAAATCAGATTTAATAGCAAGCAAACAAACACCTTTTTTTAATCACATTTTGTTCTTGTCATGTTCAGATTTAGATTCTTTTCTTCTTATGTTGCTTCTAGTTCCTTTGCTACAATCTGATTTTTCTCTTTATTAGCTCTAGCAACCTCATCCGTCATAATAGCTTCAGGAGACATAGGATGTAACACAATTTTCTTTTCATTATGCATAAAAGAGTATTGATTTGTTCTACCATGATGCAACGTGTCTTTATCATATTGTTGACGCCGAAAACCCGCCGGGGGGCCGTCCGGCGTCTGGGTGACACGCGAAGGCCTGGGAGATTTGCTTAGCTCCAGTGCAAGTCCTAAAGTCTTGAGGTTCGCAGGCGTGCCAGTCAATTTGACCCTGTAATTGACAAGGAGAAAGGAATGTTAAATTCGTGAGCCAATCGGCTGGAAGCCGGCTTGGACTCATCTCATCGGCCAATGGCCGATACACACTGTAGCACTTATACATCGGCTTAAAGCCAATGACGGCAGGAGGCAATTAGCATATATAATTAAACAAGTATCGCGCTAGCCGGTCATCGAAAGGATATTCAAAAACCGGCTATAGACTTGGTAAAATAAACATGCAGAATGCGTAAGTAAATAAGTCAAATAAATCCTAGCCGATCATAGTTTAGTGTTACTGGTATTGCCGGAAAATATGCCCGTGCCCGGGCCCTTGCTTATATCGGCTCCCGGGGTCTTCATCCGCTGTCCGGGCCTGTGCCCGGGTCCTTACCTAAGCCCGTGCCCGGGACCTCGCCTGGGGTCGTGCCCGGGAACCTGCTTGTACTGGCACTTGGATCGGCAGAATAAACCAATCGGCTAGCTCTTAGCCGATCATAACAACGATACAGGCAAGAATATGTGATAAGGCATGCAATAACATAAATGATAAACAACTGACGGATCTGCCGACTACTGAACAGGGCGCATGGGCATCGGCTGGAGGCCGATGACAAAAAGATAACAGAATAATGAAGCCATTACCAACAATATAAAATAAATAGATGCAGTCGGCCTCAACAGATAACTTATCGGCTAAGCACTCCGATAAAGACACCGCATAATACCCATCGGCTCATCAAGAGTGAAGCTATTATCATCAGTCTAGTAGATCGGACCCAACCGTTGCAGCACAGACCGACGATGATAACAATACCTCAATGGGCCGATAGGTATAATGCGATCGTGATGAAGATAACTTACCGGCTATACACCCCGATATGACGCCTGCGCATAAAGCATCGACTTAGCAGGATCGGTTTATCGCTAGCAGTTTAGTAGGTCGGACCTAACCGATGCAGCACAAACTGATGATAAACCGCTCCCGGTAAGCCGATACAATCTACGCACGCGTGATGTGATATACCTAATCAATCTATGAGATCAAACTGAATTGATGCAACCATAGATAAAATAAATATATCGTGGTAAGCCGACTACCATAAACCGACTAGAATATCGGACCTAACTGAGGAAGTCCTAGCCGATAGGTAGCCGGGATGACGAGACTTACCCTCTCGCAGGAGTTCGGACCTAACCGATGCAGCTCGGCTCGAGAAGCAGGATCCCGTCGAAGGGGTGGCGATGCGCCGAAGTTTGTATTGATCGTTGTGATAATTTACAAGGCACCCGGGCATACGTATATATACCCCGAGTTGACACAGTTCTGATAGGACACAATACGAGACTTCCTAATTACAAAAGGAAATACTAACAGGACCTGATCGGACACGAGATCAAGTCTGCTAAAGATAAAAACTAATATTGCCTAAATAGTAGACATGGTAAATAACTACCATATTGCGGTCTTCACGGCTCCTCCCTGGATCCGGTCCCTTCTGGATCAATTTCCGTTAGTTGACTGTGACGCTCTCCTTTGACCGAATCTGACATAGGGCCTTACCAAATTTTGGCGTTAACACATGCCCCCCAATTTCGGAGTTCTCCTATAGGACTTCGAAATTCTTTCATTTTGGGCCCTCAAATCTCTTCCAAACCAAGGCGGCCCAAGGTAGCCCACTTGCCATAATTGTTTGAAACAGTGCCAACGGCCTCGATTCCCGCCCGGTCATCATATCTCTATAAAACGCTTCATCTTCCTAGCCCTTTTTTATGCTTTCACATCACCAGAGCACCACCGCTTCATCTTCCAAGCCTTCAACAAGCTCTAGCAAATCCAGACGAACCGTCGCAGCCCTCTTCTTCAGCCGTTGATTTCTGCATCTTCTTCCTTTCTTGCGATGGCATCGGCATCTGCAGTCCCTGAGGTAATCTTCCTAACTGATTATTTCTCCTATTTTGCGGCCCAGGTGCGTCCAATCCACCATGTTCTTCATCTGTTCTTCGTCATGTTCTTGTTTACTGTAGCATCTTAGAGGTCAGATCTTGATTCCAGCCGCCGATTACCCAAACTTTTTCTATCACGGCCCCATGGGTAGCGAAGATCCCACCGATTTCATATGCGCCGAGACCCAGCGTATCCCCTTCAAGAACTCGACCATGCGAGTCGGCGACTGGACCAACAGCTTCAGGTCGTGGCCAAGCAAACTGCCTGGGTGGAGAGATTGGTACATTAGGGTGTCTGCTACGAAGAGAACCTACTGGGAAGAATCTCATATCGGCCATTGCATCAATCTCTCCCTGGCCGATATGGAAAGAAATGAACCTCTGCTCGCATCGGCCTCATATTTCTGGTCCGATGCCCTTAATGCCTTCCTGTTCGGGCATGGGCCGATGACCCCCACTTTGCTGGATGTGACCATGCTCACCTGTCTGGACACGACAAGCTACATCGACCCCTTCAAGCTCCGGTTCAAACCCACTCATCGGCTTCAAGCAAAAAACATCGGTGGCTGGTCCAGTACATATCTCTTCACAATAAGGGAACTGGATCGGTTGATGACCGGGAACACGTTGCTTTTCTGAACCTCTGGCTGGAGCGTTTTGTTTTTGGTGGCGCTACCCTTGGTCCGACAATCAACATGCAATGTTTGGCAGAATGCCTGGTTGATCGGAAACAGATCCCCTTGGGGCAATTCCTCCTTGGTGCCACTTATCAGTTGCTTCACCAAGTAGCAACTAAGTTATCGGCCGGCCAGCCCGTCGGCCACATCGGGGGCCCTTGGTGGTTCGTACAGCTCTGGCTCAATATCTACACCTCCAAGGCCGTCCCTGAAACTTCTCTTCTCAAGCAATCCTTCCCAGCTGATTACACAGAAGACCAAGATCCCGTTTACCGCCGATGCGTTTCCATGGGCGAAGCTGCATCGGCTCTTTCTGGCGGCAAGATAACCCCCGCTGAACTTAGTCAGTGGTTCAAGGGGTTTTACTACGGCTTCACCAGGGAGGCACTCTTTGGTTTGCATATAATGACGCATCATCATTTGAGATGCCTTCTAACTTTGACCCACTCAAAGCTCTGGATAATGACGAGTCCAAACCATATTCCTATCGGCTATCTCCCCTCGTCTGCTGCCAACTGGCTTCTCCCTGGGCCGATTGCAGCCTTCTTACGAGTTTTACCACCCATCGGTCGGCTCCCGCCAGTTTGGCCTTGGTCAGCTTCCGATCGGCCTTTTCTTCATCGACAAACTTCAAGCCCGAGGCACGATCAGCAGCGCCCTGGAATATGATCGGCTGCGGACTTTGACAGACCCCCTCCTCCTAGGCGCTGCCACCGAGGTGTGTATCTGCACTGCCAACACCAAGCTTTTTGTCCAATGGTGGTCAGAATGGAAAAAACATCTATTCAACTTAGCGGCCACCTGCTACTGCTCTCGTCTTGACACTGAGTACGTTGAATCCGATGAAGAGGTAACACCCGCAAGCTTTAACCATCATCTCCAATCATCTCTAACTCTTATTTTGCAGGCTGCCAGCGTCGAGCCCTCATCAACAAGCAACAGCGGTCGGCCGATTCTGTACCAACCTCCATCAGCCACTCCAAACTTAGGGCACGACGCTCCATCTCCATCGGCTCTTCTTAAGGCGCCTCGGCCGATGGGACAAAAACGTAAGAAGTTAGCGCATCGCCCCTCCTCAAAGAAGCAGAAAACTGATGCTGAGGTCGTTACCCCGATGCCATCTTCTCCTCAAACAACATCGGCTCCCTCATCTCCTCAAGTACGTGTCAAGTCTCAATATTATTACCCACTCCCCTCTTATCTTACCAGTTTTATTCCCAGCTCGAGTCATCGGCTCTAGAACTTCAACACTCCTCCGATATCCTTCCAAGCACTGAGCCGATGGCCTCTCCGGCTGCTCCACTCTCGGTACCAAGTCCAACCGTCATTGAGACTGCTGCTATCCCATCGGCTAACATCGGCCCCTCCAAAGAACACCCTATTCATCTCAATGAAGCCGATGCCACCCGAGTTGCTGACGTCCTTCCTCATGTAACTTCTTTATGCCCATACTTTGCTTTTTAATTTTTACTGATCCCCTTACCGATGTCAATTTTGCAGTCCTTAGCCGATTTGTTCCCCTTCGACATCGGCAAGTACTTGGAAGTAGAAGATGAACCAACCACCAGCACAGTGACCAAACCGTCGTTCCCATCCGACGTGCGCGATTATTTAACAAGCATCAACAGTCGGCTGGAAAACCCAATTGATGCTCTAGTTGAAGACTGTGGGCCGATTCGGGCAAGGCTTGCAGAAATCAAACACTACCTGCCCGAAGAACTCGTCGATGCATTAACCCCTGCAGCATACCTGGAGTCTCACAGGTTTAAACTTATCAAGCTTAGACAGCGCATAGCCGATCGCGCTGACCAACAGAAAATCACCGCAAGCATCCAAGCCGATCGGCTGCTAACCCAGACAGAGAAGAAAAGACTTGATGATATGGCTGCTGCCCCCCAAGAGCTCCAACCCAAGCTAGACCAACTGAAGAAGAAGGAAGCCAACTTGCTGGTAGAACTTGAAAAAGTTCGCAAGGATCTCGAAGCCACAGAATCCCAGCTTATCGGCTTGCCACAAGCCATCCAAGACCAAGAGGCTAAGGTTGCAGCGACGGTGCGTCAAGTCATCCATCGGCGCAAGAACTTGAAGACCATCCCAGGCTCCGATGATGACGACATCCGTGCCATTAATGAAATTGATCAAATCCGTCTGCGCGCAATCGAAACTATTCAAAAATTCTTGTAACATAACAATTGATGACTTCCTAAAATACGCTGGCTGTGCTGTAACATAACTTGATCGGCTCTGCTGCCTGTCTCCTTCAATTGCCCCTGTATTATTTTTGTTCATTTGATCTAAAGGCGATACCAATTGATATCGGCTGTCTTCAGGCGATGCAAAACATCGGCTTTCCAGACTATTTTAGAAATCGGCTATACTTAACCGATTTAAGAATCAATCCACACGCTAGGGTAGTATTTCTTGAGATATTTTCCGTTAAGCGCTTTAGCAAACTCTGTCCCATCAAGATCTTCTAACACATAGGCATTACCAAGCACACAGTGATTAATCCGATAGGGCCCTTCCCAATTAGGCGACCATTTTCCAAACTTATTATCTCTAGACCCGATCGGCAAAATTAACTTCCACACAAGATCTCCCTCGGCAAACGACTTATTCACCACTTTTTTGTTGTAATGCCGAGCTGCCTTAGCCTTATTTTTCTTGATCCTTTCCAACGCCCTCAACCGATTCTGAGCTAAATCTTCAAGTTCATCTGTCATTAAGTTATAATAATCATCGGCTATCAACTGATTCTGCAAAGAAATTCTCCTAGAGCCGATGTTAGTTTCCCATGGTAAAACCGCCTCATGTCCATATACTAACTGATACGGCGGCACCCGAGTAGATCCATGACATGCCATCCGATAGGCCCATAGTGAATCGGCTAATGTAGTATGCCATCGCCGTGGCTGCTCATCAATTTTCCGCTTAATCAACTTGATCAAACTCTTGTTAGAAGCTTCTGCCTGCCCATTGGCCTGAGCATAATTAAGGCGACGAATTTAATAGCTTGATTCCCATACTGGCAGCAAACTATTGAAACTCATCAGACACAAAGATAGACCCCTGATCAGTAGTTATCGTCTGAGGAGTCCCAAACCGATAAATAATATGCTCCTTTACAAACTCGATTGCTTCTTTGGACATAATTTTCTTCAAAGGAACCGCCTCTACCCACTTGGTAAAATAATCTGTTGCCGCCAATATGAACTTATGCCCTTTACTTGATGGAGGAAAAATCTGGCCGATCATATCAATTCCCCAACCTCTGAACGGCCACAGTTTGATGATAGGATTCATAGCCGATGCTGGTGCTCGCTGTATATTTCCAAATTTCTGACAATCTTGACACCCTTTATAATACCTAAAGCAATCCTCCAGCATTGTCGGCCAAAAATACCCTATTCTTCTCAGCAACCACTTCATCTTATGCGCCGACTGATGAGTCCCACAGACGCCTTCATGCACCTCGCACATAACCACTTTGGCTTCTTTCAAATTCAGGCACCTAAGCAGAACTCCCTCAAAAGTCCGATAATACAACTCCCCATCAAGCAGCACATATTTAGTAGCTTTATACCGAATCTTCTTGGAAACCGATTGCGACGGATTTTGCAAGTAATCAACTAACTCCTGTCTCCAGTCATCGGCCTTGTTCTGGATATCAATATCGGCTATCTCAACCTCAACCTGCCTATTCAGCCGATACCCTGAAGCAATCTGTGCAAGATCATTGGCTTCTAAATTCTGCTCACTGGGAATATGATCTATTGATACTATCTTGAAATCTCTTAATAAATCTATACATTCCTCATAATATGACCTCAAAACATCATCCCTACACTCATATTCTCCAGACAACTGTTTGACCACTAATAAAGAATCGCCAATTATCTCTATGACATCGGCTCCGATCTCCTTTAAGAGTTGAAGTCCTTTTAATACCGCCTCATACTCTGCCTGATTATTAGTCCGATAAGGCTTAATTGTAAAAGCAAACTCAAAACTTGCCCCCCGAGGCGATATGATAACTAAGCCGATACCAGATCCATGCTTGCAAACCGATCCATCGAAAAACAAAGTCCATGGATCGTTCCACATAATCCTCATGAGACCCTCTGTGTTGCACAATGAAATCGGCCACTGCTTGTCCCTTAATTGCTTTAGCCGATTCATATCTTAAGTCGAACTCTGTCAAAGCAAAAACCCACTTGCCAACTCGCCCTTTCAAGACTGGAGCTGACAACATATATTTGACTACATCGGCCTGGCAAACTACTGTACACTCAGCCGATAGGATGTAATGCCTTAACTTCGTACACGAGAAATATAAACACAGGCATAATTTCTCCACCGCAGGATATCTCGTTTCAGCATCCAGAAGTCTTCTGCTCAGATAAAACACAACTCGCTCTTTTCCTTCAAACTCTTGTATTAAAACAGATCTGATGGATTTCTCATTGGCTGACAAATACAATTTGAACGGCATTCCTTTCTGCGGCGGAATTAAAATAGGTGGGGAACTCAGATAATTCTTGATTTCATCAAATGCCTTCTGTTGTGCTGCCCCCCACACAAACTCTTGATCGGCCTTCAACTTCAACAACAGCGTGAAAGACTCAATTCTCCCTGACAAATTTGATATAAATCTTCTCACAAAATTAATCTTGCCGATCAACGATTGCAACTCTGTCTTATTGCTTGGTGGCTCTGTAGTCTTAATGGCTCTGATATTTCGCTGACTAACTTCAATCCCTCGCTCATGAACCATAAAACCCAAAAATTGCCCAACCGATACACCAAAAGCGCACTTATTGGGATTCATTCTTAGTCCGTATTTTTTGGCTCTCTCCAGCACTTTTTGTAGATCGGCTATATGGCTTTCCTCACTTTTAGACTTGACCACCACATCATCAATATAAATCTCTACCAATAAGCCGATGAGATCATGAAATATATAATTCATTGCCCTTTGATAAGTCGCACCGGCACTTTTCAATCCAAAAGTCATTACTACCCACTCATACAGGCCGATAGCTCCTGGACACCGAAACGCAGTCTTATGTATATCTTCCTCAGCCATAAAAATCTGATTGTATCCCGCATTACCGTCCATGAAGCTGATAATCTTGTGGCCTAAGGCTGCATCTACCAATAAATCCGCTATCGGCATTGGGTATTCATCCTTGAGGGTAGCTTTATTCAGATCCCGGAAATCAATACATATCCTTAATTTTCCATTTTTCTTCTCCACCGGGACGATATTAGAAACCCACTCAGCATATCGGCATGGTCTTATAAATTTGGCATCATATAACCTTGTAATCTCCGCCTTGATCGGCTCATATAATTCTGCCTTGAATCTCCTTGGAGCCTACTTGAATGGCCGATATCCTGGTTTAATGGGCAGCCGATGTTCAACAATCGATCGGCTTAATCCTGGCATCTCATGGTACTCCCAGGCGAAACAATCCCGATACTCCTTCAACAATGCTATCAATTCCTCTCGTAATTCAGGACTTTAATTTTTTGCTTATGTACGTCGGCCTTGGCTTATCTCCTGGTCCTATATCAATCTCTTCCAAATCATCAGCCGACGTAAATCCTTGCCCCAGTTTCCCCTCGAAGTCTTCAATAGAGCCCATCAGAGTAACAATTCAGAACCGACTTGCTGAATCGGCTGTATCCCCTGGCTAGTGACCTTAAGGTAATCTCCTTCCCATATTTTTCCGGATAGGCAGTCAACACCGTCAGCTTCCCAGACTGGTAGATCGGTCATGGCAATATTGGTCGACCGATCTGTTAGCACTACCTCGACTTGATCTCCCTGCCATTGTATCAAACATTGATGCATTGTCGAGGGCACACAGCAGTTTGCATGAATCCAGTCCCTGCCGAGAAGCAAACTATATGACCCCTTCCCGTCAATGACGAAAAACGTGGTGGGTAATGTCTTATTCCCTACTGTCAACTCCACGTTCAACACACCTTTAGCTTCTGATGAATTCCCACCGAAGTCCTTTAGCACCATATTTGTCTTGATCAGATCTTCGGTAGTTTTCCCCAATTTTCAGAATGTGGCATGAGGCATGAGATTAACTGCTGCTCCCCCATCAACCAGCATCTTTGCCATCGGCTTCCCATTCACATAACCCTTGATGTATAATGGCTTTATGTGCCGATGCTCTGACTCCTCAGGTTTGTCAAATACAGCCTGATCGGGTTGTAACGTTAGCTGAGCAAAAATCTCCTCATCGCCTTCTTCATCTGATGAAAGTGCTCTATACTCCCGAGGTAAAAAGAACACCATATTTGCTGGGGCCGATTGATCAGGTTCATCATCTTTTTCTTCACGCGCCAAACCTGTTTAGTTTTCTTGTGACGATGATCGGCCTCTCCCTGATCTTGACTCTGTTCTTCCTGTTGCTCTCGGTGTCGTAAACGCTGTGCCCTCCTCTTCTGATTTTTCGTGAATATCCCACTAGGGCACCATTGAGGATTCTGGACTTGTTCTTCATGTACTTCCTCTTCATCCTCTCCATCCTCTTCAAGGAACTCTCCATGGATCGTCCCTAATCGGCTATGAACCGATGCTCTTTTCCCAAGCGACCGATCCCGTGAAAACTCCTGCTGGCGATCATGCTGATTCCCTGCACTGCTGCACTCGGGGCAATTTTCAGCTGATGGCAGTCTCATTCCTTGATCCCAGCAGAACCGAAAAAACGGGCAGTCCCAATGCGGATTATATCTTTCTAACTCATCCCTCTGTTCCTCGTATCTTGAATATTTTTCTATCATGTCCGATGAAGTAACTCTTGATTTATACTTTTGACGTCTCGCTCCATCGGCCTGATCCCTTGATGATGATCCCGCATACACCATGTTTACAGGGAACGGGTGCCCATCAATCTTCATCGGTTTCTTATCCTCGAACTTGATTCTTCCCTGCTCGACAGCTGATTGAATTTGCTGCCGAAAAACTTTGCACTCGTTAGTATGATGTGATATAGTATTGTGCCATTTGCAATACCTTTTTTTCTTCAGTTCTTCGGCTGATGGAATCACGTGATTTGGCGGCAGTTGTATCTGCTTCTCTTGTAACAGCAAGTCAAAGATTTTATCGGCCTTACTAATATCAAAATCATACCGCTCCTCCTTGCCAATATCTTTGACCCATGGGCACGATACTAATCTCTTGTTCCTGGTCCACTCTGCCAATCCAACTTTAGCATCGGATTCCTCATCGTCTGAGCTTGATGAGTAAACTTGTACCTGGGCAACTCGTCTTTGAAATTTACCCTTTTTCGCTTCCTGAAATCGGCTTTCATGAGCCGATACCCTCTGCACCAGATGCGCCAAGGATTCGAACTCTTGAGATGAAAACCTCTCTTTGATCGGTGCCAAGAGTCCCTGAAAAACCAGATCGGCCAGATGTCCATCGCTCAGGTTTAAACTATAACATCGGTTTCTGATGTCCCGAAATCACTGAATGTATTCCGGTACTGTTTCATCTGGACGTTGCTTAACCGATGTCAAATCTGACAGTCTCAACTCATGAACTCCAGCAAAGAAATATTTGTGAAACTGTTTCTCCAGATCTGCCCACCCCCGAACGGAATTCGGTGGCAACGAGGAAAACCATGTAAAAGTCGATCCTGATAATGATAAGGGGAAAAACCTAACCCTCAGAGCTTCTTCAGCCGATGCCTCCCCGCACTGTGCCAGGAATCGGCTGACATGTTCCACTGTAGACGTGTTATCCTGCCCTGAGAACTTAGAAAAATCCGGAACCCTGTATCGGTGCGGTAACGGAACTCTGTCGAACCACTCAGGATATGGATGCCGATACATGAATGTTTGTTCCTTGGGCTTGATCCCGAACTGCTCCCTTACTATCTCAGCAACCTTTGTTGATAGATCTTCTTTCCTCAGGTTGTCTTGTTGGTATTGCACGGGTGGAGTTTGTTGCCGATTCTGCCTATTATACTCCCTCTGATAAGTACCTGGATCGGCCCCGCCTCCTGGATAATTCTGCTGATATCCTCCATAGTAGGCAGTTCGATGGTACCCAGCGGGAATATCCTGTTGCCCCCCAGCCTGGTTCTGTGTAGACATTTGTTCTGGTATATCTCTGCTGATGTTGTAAGCAATCTGAGTTGGTTCAACCTTCGGTGGGAGGTAAACAGGACCCCGAGTTGGTTCTTGGGCAATCGATCCATCAACAGTCTTCTTGATGAGGTTATGTAATGTATTTACCAAGATCCCCGACTGATTAATGAGCGCGTGGTGTACAGCCTCATTGACCATCTCCTGCAAAGGTTTAATCGGTGGGCTCTCGGGTTGTGTATGGCTCGATTCTCCAACCAATACTGGCTTCAGAAACTGGGATTTCTGAATCAGCCCTTGCCTTGTCATACTGAAGGACTCTAAGCATAGCTTCTGAAAGTTGGCCATAGTTTGCTCAATCTGCTGTTTCTGCTCTTCTGTTAAATCCTCCATGCTGACTGGAATTACATTGTCTGTCTTGATCTCTTTCCTAGCCATGTTGCAGGTCTGATTGCCAAAACTTTGCGTTGAAACTTTGGGTTGAAACTTCGTGTCCCACTGGGCGTGCCAAAAGCGTGTTGACGCCGAAAACCCGCCGGGGGGCCGTCCGGCGTCTGGGTGACACACGAAGGCCTGGGAGATTTGCTTAGCTCCAGTGCAGGTCCTAAAGTCTTGAGGTTCGCAAGCGTGCCAGTCAATTTGACCCTATAATTGACAAGGAGAAAGGAATGTTAAATTCGTGAGCCAATCGGCTGGAAGCCGGCTTTGACTCATCTCATCGGCCGATGGCCGATACACACTGTAGCACTTATACATCGGCTTAAAGCCGATGACGGCAGGAGCAATAGCATAATAATAAACAAGTATCGCACTAGCCAGTCATCGAAAGGATATTCAAAAACCGGCTATAGGCTTGGTAAAATAAACAGGCAAAATGCGTAAGTAAATAAGTCAAATAAATCCTAGCCGATCATAGTTTAGTGTTACTGGTATTGCCGGAAAATATGCCCGTGCCCGGGCCCTTGCTTATATCGGCTCCCGGGGTCTTCATCCGCTGTCCGGGCCTGTGCCCGGGTCCTTACCTAAGCCCGTGCCCGGGACCTCGCCTGGGGTAGTGCCCGGGAACCTGCTTGTACTGGCACTTGGATCGGCAGAATAAACCAATCGGCTAGCTCTTAGCCGATCATAACAACGATACAGGCAAGAATATGTGATAAGGCATGCAATAACATAAATGATAAACAACTGACGGATCTGCCGACTACTGAACAGGGCGCATGGGCATCGGCTGGAGGCCAATGACAAAAAGATAATAGAATAATGAAGCCATTACCAACAATATAAAATAAATAGATGCAGTCAGCCTCAACAGATAACTTATGGGCTAAGCACTCCGATAAAGACACCGCATAATACCTATCGGCTCATCAAGAGTGAAGCTATTATCGTCAATCTAGTAGATCGGACCCAACCGTTGCAGCACAGACCGACGATGATAACGATACCTCAATGGGCTGATAGGTATAATGCGATCGTGATGAAGATAACTTACCGGCTATACACCCCGATATGACGCCTGCGCATAAAGCATCGACTTAGCAGGATCGGTTTATCGCTAGCAGTTTAGTAGGTCGGACCTAATCGATGCAGCACAAACTGATGATAAACCGCTCCCGGTAAGCCGATACAATCTACGCACGTGTGATGTGATATACCTAATCAATCTATGAGATCAAACTGAACTGATGCAGCCATAGATAAAATAAATATATCGTGGTAAGCCGACTACCATAAACCGACTAGAATATCGGACCTAACCGAGGAAGTCCTAGCCGATAGGTAGCCGGGGTGGCGAGACTTACCCTCTCGCAGGAGTTCGGACCTAACCGATGCAGCCCGGCTCGAGAAGCAGGATCCCGTCGAAGGGGTGGCGGTGCGCCGAAGTTTGTATTGATCGTTGTGATAATTTACAAGGCACCCGGGCATACATATATATACCCCGAGTTGACACAGTTCTGATAGGACACGATACGAGACTTCCTAATTACAAAAGGAAATACTAACAGGACATGATCGGACACGAGATCAAGTCTGCTAAAGATAAAAACTAATATTGCCTAAATAGTAGACATGGTAAATAACTGCCATATTGCGGTCTTCACGGCTCCTCCCTCGATCCGGTCCCTTCTGGATCAATTTCCGTTAGTTGACTGTGACGCTCTCCTTTGACCGAATCTGACATAGGGCCTTACCAAATTTTGGCGTTAACACATATTGCCAAGGTCTACCCAACAGCAAAGAGCAAGCATGCATAGGTACGACATCGCAATCAACAAAATCACAATAAGAACCAATCGCAAAATTCAACCGAACCAATTGTGTCACCTTAACTTTGCCGCCGTTGTTGAACCACTGAATGTAATATGGATGCGGGTGCGGTTTAGAGTGCAACGCGAGCTTAGTTACCATCTCAGTACTTACCAAGTTTCTGCAACTGCCCCCATCGATAATGGTGCGACAGGATCGCTTGTTGACGACGCACTTCATCTGAAATAAGTTATGCCGCTGGTTCTGCTCCGCTTTGCTCATTTGTGCACTCAACACACATTGCACAATAAGACTCTCATAGTGCTCGGCATCTTCAGCACCAATATGTTCCTCATCTTCACTTTCTGCATCATTAGCTGCAAGCAATGCTAGTGTATTCTCATCCAAATCACTAGTGAAAGAATACTCACCATTCTCCTTAATAATCAGAACGCGTTTGCTAGGGCAGTCCCTTCGTGAATGTCCAAAACCCTTGCATTGATGGCATTGAACATCCCTTGTTCATCTTGTGGAAGCAACTGAAGAAGCACTCTTGGTAGGTGTTTGTATAGAACCTTTGGTTGCCTCTGAAGCACGTGGTGCTGTGGTAGAAGGTGGTGGCCGCGGTTTGCTGCTGGAGGGCGATGGTGCAGCTGTACGGCTTGGTGGGGCAGCAGCGCTCCAAGGTGTCCATGGAGCTCTCCCTGCAGAAAAGTTAGCTCTTGTGCTTGTACGTTGTCCCTGCACTGCTCTTTCAGCTTTGCAAGCATAATGAAACAATCGAGTCATATTATTGTACTCTTTGTAGCTAAGAATATCATCAATTTCTCGGTCTAAACCACCCAAAAATCTAGCCATAGCATCCTCCTCATCCTCTACTAAACTACAATGCAACATGCCTATTTGCAATTCTTGATAATATTCTTCCACACTTTTATTATCCTGTTTCAATTGTTACAACTTATTTAACAAATCACGTGCATAATATGAAGGTACAAATCTAGCACGGCATAATCTATTTCAAATCATCCCAGTTAGGTGGCATAGCATTCATATGTGTATGGTGGTACTCACTCCAAATAGTAAACTCACTGGTAGCAGCCCTAACCCTCCTATTTTCTAGAATATCATGACAAGCAAACTTTTGGTCTACTGCTAACTCCCACGAAAGATAAGCATCAGGGTCATATTTACCATCAAAAGAAGGCATAGTGAATTTTATCTTACCAAACGAATCATCATTGCCACGTACCACACGGCGTGGCCGGTTGGGAGCCATGCCGATGCAGTTGAATCTAACTCGTTGCCGGTCTGGATCATCCTCAGAGTCAGCAGTATAGTCATGTTCGTCCACCTCACTGCCCATGACTCCATATTCACCAGCAGCAACATTAGGCACCGCTAGAGGTGCCACCCGAGGTGCTTGGGTGATCTCATCAAGGCGCCTCATAATATCAGCAAGGCGGTGTTCATAGTGCCCATGGAAGTTTCTAGGGCCATGAGCTTGGTGTTGGTCGCGAGCTGCGTAGCCTCCCACATGAACCTAGCTGGGCTCATTGGTGATATGCACATCTTCCTCAAGACCTTCTGTGCGCACCCTCACTTGGGTAGCAAAATGTTGTATGATTCCCTTGGTTTAGGGTGAATGTGACGCTCCCTCGTTCTGTTCTTCAATCCCTGCCATGGTTAGGAAAAGAAAATGGAAAACAAGGACAAATATACACAAGAAGGTTCCTCGACACTACTAGGATGTAAGCTAGTGTAAGTCCCTCACTCTCAACCTGTTCAAACAAGCTCTTACCAATTCTTACCAAGCTAAACAGGAGGTGATGGCAACCGTCAGACTGGAGCAAACCCCTGGAGAAGGTGTATTGATGCCTTGGTTGCTGAATCCCTGTCAAGTGATAGTCGAACCGGTGGAGCTATAGGAGGGCTGAAAGTGAACAAAGGAATGCTTGAACCACATTAGTCAAAGCAAGTTGAATAATCGTTCAAAGTTGGCACCGTGCTGGTCCTAGGCTAGGACATACTAGAGACGCGAGCCTAACCACAAATGACGCCACAAAGCTCCCACCAGGAGCGAAGGTAGGGAAAACAAGCTCCTGAACAGCAAGACTTCACACTTCTTTGGTTTTTTTCGCTCTTATTTTTTTGCCACCTTTTTTTTCACATCTAGGACATCAAGAACAGCAAAACCTTAGGAAGGTGTAGCTCAAACCGATGTAAGATGTGGCCCTGTAGAAAATTGTGGCATGCTTTCAAAACTTGTGCTGAAAGTTCGGACCCTCGAAAAACTCAAATCTTCCTAGCTGAAATTTCGCAAAATACTTTTCGACACAAACCCGGCGAAGCGTTAGGGTTTCGCGGCTCAACCCTACCTCATATCGGCAAGTGCTCCCACTTGGACTCAAACACAACTCCTACTTGGATTCGACCAGGCCAACTCGGACTCAGCAAACCCTAGATTGAAGACTCGACCAGCGGTGATGGCGATGATGGCGGCGATAGGAGAGAACCTTCTGTAAAATTTTTTGTAGATGTCCGCAGAGTACTTATTTGCCTGATTCTGAGACCGTATGCAAAAGTTATGCCTGTTTTAAGGTAGGTAGCGCGCGTTAGGGTTTTGCGGCTCAACCCCACCTTGGTCGGCAAATACTTCCCACTCGGACTCAAGCACAACTCCTACTTGGATTCGACCCACGACGCAACTCGGACTCAGCAAACCTAGATTGAAGACTCGACGCACAACTCGGACTCAGCGGTGATGGCGATGATGGTGGGCGATATTGGCGTGGCAAGAACTCAAACTCTATAACGACTACACGCTAAAGACCAGCAACTCGACACAACGTGTTATGTACAGAAAACTCAACAAACTTAAACTAAGCAGAACTAGTAAAAGGCTCGAATTGTCTGACCTCGAGTAGTCCTAATTAGAACTAGTAAAACGCTAAGACCTCGAACTATTTTTTGGCTTCTGGACTGTAGGTAAATAAAAATTTACAAAACAAGAAATTTCTCACCGACAACCTGAGCTTTTGATACCACCTAATTGAACGTGGGTGTCCCTATCTTTCGATGAGAGAAATAGTCGATTAGATGGACGACGTTGGCCGTCCGACTACAACCGTCCAGGGATGTTGCGTCTTAGCCATCGTTACACCACCTCTAGAGGCTGTTCGCACTCTCGACGGATTTGCGCGATCAAGCCAACCCACGAGGGTACTGTTCCTAGATACTGTAAGCAAACAGAGAACTGCAAAGAACAAGAGAACAAGCACTCAATTTGGGCGAAATAAAGATGAAGGTTTAACTCAAAGAGAACAATACGATGGGCCTGTACTAAGTGAGTTTACTGTTATACTCTATTTGGTGAGTAGGAGTACTGTTCACATATGAATGCTAATGCCACCTAACTAGGATGGTTTGGAAACAGATTATGCGTGTAGATTTTGTACCTTCATCATTATGCACAATGATTTGTTAAATAAGCTGCACATTGAAACAGGCATAACAAAAAAGTGTGGAAGAATATTATCAAGATTTGCAAATAGGCATGTTGTGTTTGTGGTTTAGTAGCGGATGGAAGGAGGCTGGCTTACTGGCTAGATTTTTGGTGGTGGTTTAGACCTGAGAAATTTATGATAATTCTTAGCTACAAAGAGTCAATAATATGACTCGATTGTTTCATTACGCTTTTGCAAAGTTGAAAGAGAAGTGCAGGCGACAGTACACTCACAAGAGCTAACTTTTGTAAGGGAGAGCTCATGGACACCC